>CAUYRH010025610.1:0-61433 GCA_963574655.1 Perodicticus potto
GGCGTTGTGGCGGGCGCCTGTAGTCCCAGCTACTTGGGAGGCGGAGGCAGGAGACTCGCTTGAGCCCAGGAATTGGAGGTTGCTGTGAGCTGTGATGCCACAGCACTCTATCCAGGGTGACAGCTTGAGGCTCTGTCTCAACAAAAAAAAAAAAAAAAGAATCCGACCCTGCAGCGAGCAGGAATCAAATAAGCGCCTGTTGTTATAAAATGAGTTGAAGACTCATGCATTTGAGGCAGACAATTTAAAGGTTTTAGAAAAGGAGATGAAACAGGAAATAAATACTTTATTGGGAGCAAAGAGGTTGTTAGAATTTGAGTTAGCTCAGCTGAAAAGCAATATAGAGGAAAAGAAGGACAAATGTGAGAACTACAGGATCAGCTTGAAGCGGAGCAGTATTTCTTGACACTTTATAAAACCCAGGTAAAAGAACTTAAAGAAGAAATTGAAGAAAAAAACAGAAAATTTAAAGAAAATACAGGAACTGGCTCGGCACCTGTAGCTCAGTGGCTAGGGCGCCAGCCGCATACGCTGGAACTGGCAGGTTCAAATCCAGCTCAGGTCAACTACAACCAAAAAATAGCCAGACATTGGGGTGGGTGCCTGTAGTCCCAGCTATTTGGGAGGCTGAGGCAAGAGAATTGCTTAAGCCCAAGAGTTTGAGGTTGCTGTGAGCTGTGACACCATGGCACTTTACTGAAGGCAACATAGTGAGACTCTGCCTAAAAATAAATAAATAAATAAATAAAATACAGGAACTGCAAAATGAAAAAGAAACTCTTGCAACTCAGTTGGATCTAGCAGAAACAAAAGCTAAGTCTGAGCAGTTGGCTCAAAAGCTTCTAGAAGAGCAGTATTTTGAATTGACCCAAGAGAGCAAGAAAGCTGCTTCAAGAAATAGGCAAGAGATTACAGATAAAGACCACACTGTTAGTTGGCTTGAAGAAACGAACAGCATGCTAACCAAAGATATTGAATTATTAAGAAAAGAAAATGAGGCTCTTGGCTCGGCGCCTGTGGCTCAGGGGGCTAAGGCGTCAGCCACGTACACCTGAACTGGCAGGTTCGAATCCAGCCTGGGCCTGCCAAACAACAATGACGGCTGCAACCAAAAAATGGCCGGGCGTTGTGGCGGGCGCCTGTAGTCCCAGCTACTTGGGAGGTGGAAGCAGGAGATTTGCTTGAGCCCAGGAATTGGAGGTTGCTGTGAGCTGTGATGCCATGGCACTCTATCCAGGGTGACAGCTTGAGGCTCTGTCTCAAAAAAAGAAAAAAAAAAAAAAGAAAGAAAGAAAATGAGGCTCCCTACCTGTAGAGCGGCACAGTGGTTATGGTGCCAGCCATGTGCACTGAGTGTGGCGGGTTCAAACCTGACCCATGCCAGCTAAAACAATGACAACTGCAACAAAAAAATAGCTGGGCATTGTGCCTGGTGCCTGTAGTCCTAGCTACTTGGAAGGATGAGGCAAGAGAATCGCTTAAGCCCAAGAGTTTGAGGTTGCTGTAAGCTGTAACGCCGTGGCACTCTACCCAGGGCAACAGCTTGAGACTCTGTCTAAAAGAAAGAAAAGAAAAAGAAAATGAAAAGCTAACTGAGAAAATGAAGAGGGCAGGGGAAGAATATAAGTTGAAAAAGAAGGAAGAGATCAGTAATCTTAAAGTTGCCTTCGAAAAGAATATCAATACCGAACAAACCCTTAAAACCTGGGCTGTTAACAAGCTGGAACAAAGAATGAACTGAAAATATTTTTAAATTGATAGGAAGAAAGCTAATACACAAGATTTGAGAAAGAAAGAAAGTAAAATCGAAAGCTACAACTGGAACTCAACAAAGAAAGAGAAAAATTCAACCAGATGGTAGTGGAACATCAGAAGGAACTGAATGATATGCAAGTGCAATTGGTCAAAGAATGTGCACATAGGAATAAGCTTCAGATGCAGTTGGCTAGCAAAGAGACTGATATCGAGCAGTTACGTGCTAAACTTTTGGACCTTTCAGATTCTACAAGTTTTCCTAGTGCTGATGAAACTGACGGAAACCTTCCAGAATCAAGAATTGAAGATTGGTTTTCCATACCAAACAAAGGAAATATCAAATGATATGGCTAGAAAAAACAGTATGTTGTAGTTAGCAGTAAAAATCTTCTACAAAGATGAACAAGATAAGGAACAATCCAATCCATCTATGGTATTGGACATACATAAATTGTCTCATGTTCGACCTATAACCCAAGGAGATGTGTATAGAGCTAAAACTGAAGAAATGTGTAAAATATTCCAGATATTATATGCAAATGAAGGTAAATGTAGAAAAGATGTAGAGATGGAACCAGTACAACAAGCAGAGAAAATTAATTTCCAAAATTACAAAGGCCATGAGTTCATTCCTACCCTCTACCACTTTACTGCCAATTGTGAGGCCTGTTCCAAAGCTCTCCGGTATGTTTTAAAGCCGTCTCTCTCTAGCCCTAGAGTACCGAAGATGCCATGTTAAGTGCCATAGAGATCACTTAGATAAAAAGGAAAACTTAATTTCTTCATGTAAAGTAAGTTATGATATACCATCAGCAAGAGATATGCTGCTGTAAGCATGTTCTCAAATGAACAAAAAAAATGGATAACTCATTTAGTAAAGAACATCCCTAAGAATCCACCATCTGGTTTTGTTCGCACCTCCCCTCGAACTCTTTCTACAAGATCCATTGCAAATCAGTTTTTCTGGAATATGGTCAAAACTACATCTGGAAAAACTAACAGTTAACCAGGCAACTTAGTGCTTGTGGAATCACATGGAAAGCTACCTGAAAAACCAGGCTTCTTTAACCATGCAGAGCAGACAGGCTATTTCTTTGACACAAATATCACAGGCTTCAGTGTTAAAATTGTTGTTATTGTGTTCTTGCTTTGGCACAACATTGAGGGTTTTTTTTATTGCAGGTTCTCTCTCTCTTTCTCTCTCTAAAACATCAAGAGCTAACAAGATAATGAGGAACTGCTGTGGTGAGGTTTAAGCATGGGCATGATTTTAAAGAGGTGACCCAGATACTAGACTGCAGTTGCCCTGGAAGCTTTTGCAAATTGGAACACAGCTGAGAGACCAAGCTCACTTTTGGTGGCTTTGCATAGCTGGAGACAGGGCCTACTGAGAGTCCAGGGCCTACCGAGAGTGGAGGACTGATAAACCTCTCCCACACTGGGCTCAGCCCCCAAGCCTGCACTCCAGAAGTAAAGGTGAACTGAAAGTGAACCAGTTCTTACAGAATGATAGTCCAGCTTTGAGTCAGCTGGGTGCCTCAGAACAACATCATGCCCTAAGTATGATCTAAGATGATCTCAGTCTGCTTACCCCTCTAGGCACCTGGCAGAAACAATACAAAATTCTCTTTGGTGAATGAGAAAATCACCCCACTTCAAATTACTTGCACAGATAATTTCAGAAACACAATGATTAACATACAAAAATAACCGGACACAGGAAGAAGACAAGATTCCTTCAGCTAAAACCATCAGAAGTAATGGTCAACAGAAATAAAGCCAAAGGAACTCCAGACTGGAAGTTATATCTGCTATGTAAGGTTAAATGCCAAAATTGAAAATTTCACCAGGGAACTAGAAACTCCATAAATTATATAGCATATGTCAAAAAGGAGTAAGTAGGGCGGCACCTGTGCCTCAGCGAGTAGGGCGCCGGCCCCATATACCTGAAGGTGGCGGGTTCAAACCCGGCCTCGGCTAAACTGCAAAAACAAAAATAGCCGTGTGTTGTGGTGGACGCCTGTAGTCCCAGCTACTCTGGAGGCTGAGGCAAGAGAATCGCCTAAGCCCAGGAGTTGGAGGTTGCTGTGAGCTGTGTGACGCCACGGCACTCTACTGAGGGCAATAAAGTGAGACTCTGTCTCTACAAAAAAAAAAGGAATAAGTAGAAATTCTATGACTCAAAATTCAAACTAGCTCTTTTCCATGGCACCTCAGAGGGGTTCAGATACTTCAGGATGAAGCTGAACATCTCCTTTCCAGCTACCGGCTTCTGGAAATTCATTGAAGTGGATGATGAACGCAAACTTTGTACTTTCTATGAGAAGCGTGTGGCCACAGAAGTTGCTACTGACGCACTGGGTGAAGAATAGAAGGGTTATGTGGTCTGAATCAGTGGTGGAAATGACAAACAAAGTTTCCCCATGAAGTAGGGTGTCTTGACCCATGGCCGGGTCTACCTGCTGCTGACTAAGGGGCATTCCTGTTACAGACTAAGGAGATCCAGAGAAAGGAAGCACATTTCTGTTCATGGTTGCATTGTAGATGCCAATCTGAGTGTTTGCAACTTGGCTATTGTAAAAAAAAAAAAAGGGAGAGAAGGATGTCCCCGGACTGACAGACACTACAGTACCTCAGCATCTGGGGCACAAATAAGCAGAATCTGCAAACTTTTCAATCTGTCTAAAGAAGATGATGTTCGCCAGTATGTTGTAAGAAAGCTCAGAACTAAGAAGGTAAGAAACCTAGGACCAAAGCCCCCAAGATTCAGCATCTTGTAACTCCATGTGTCTTGCAACATAAACGCTGGCATATTGCTCTGAAGAAACAGCGTACTAAGAAACGTAAGGAAGAGGCTGCCGAATATGCTAAACTTCTGGCCAAGAAAATGAAAGCGGCCAAAGAAAAAAAGCACCAGGAACAGATTGCCAAGAGAAGCAGGCTGTCCTCTCTGAGAGCTTCCACTTCTAAGTCTGAATCCAGTCAAAAATAAGATTTTTTGAGTAATGAATAAATGGGATCATATCTCCAAAAAAAAATTCAAACTAAAATTATAAACTCAATGGATAGGTTTAACAGCAGATTTGACATGGCTGAAAAATATACTAGAGAACTGGAAAACTGGAAGAAATGATTCAGAAAGGAAAAAAAAAAAATTAGCCAGGCATGGTGATGCATGCCTACAGTACTCGCTACTTGGGGGGTTGAGGCAAGAGAATGTCTTGAGCCCAGGAGTCTGAGGTTGGTGTGAGCTTTTTTTGAGACATAGTCTCACTTTGTCACCCTTGGTAGAGTGCTCTGGCGTCATAGCTCACAGCAACCTCAAACTCTTGGGCTTAAGTGATTCTCTTATCTTAGCCTCCCAAGTAGCTGGGACTACAGGCGCCCACCACACCACCTGGCTATTATTTTGGGGGTCTTGCTCTGGCTCAGGCTGGTCTCGAACCTGTGAGCTCAGGCAATCCACTTGCCTTGGCCTCCCAGAGTGCTGGGATTACAGGAATGAGCCACCACGCCAACCTGGAGTGAGCTATAATAACACCACAGCACTCCAGCCAGGGTGACACAGTGAGACTCTAAAAAAAAAAAAAAAAACAAAGAAATGAAATGAAATGATCCGGAAAGAAGTACAGAAAAACAGAAGGATGGGAAAAGCAGAAGAAAAGGTTACAGATATGGAAGTTACAATGAGAAGATCTTACATATGTTTAGTTGCAGTCTCAGAAGAGGAGAAAGAGAGACCAGACCAGGTAATACATTTTAACTTACAATTGAGAATTTTCCAGAATAGATGGAAGATATCAATCTATAGACTTAAGACTCAAATGATTAGGCCGGGTGCAGTGGCTCATGCCTAGCACTCTGGAAGGCCAAGGTGGGTGGATAGCTTGAGCTCATGACTTCAAGATGAGCCTGAGCAAAAGCAAAACCTCATCTCTACTAAAAAACACAAAAGCTGAAGCAAAAGGATCTCTTGAGCCCAAGAGTTGGAGGTTGCTGTGAGCTATGACATCATGGCACTCTACCCAGGGCAACAGCTTGAGACTCTCAAAAAAACAAAAACAAAAACATGAGTGTCAAGAAGAATAAATAAAAAGAAATCTATATCTTGACCCATCATGGTGAAAATGCGGAAAATCAAAAACAAAGAGAAACCTCATAAAAGCAGCCAAAGGAAAACAACCAATGATAATGCTGGTTATTTACCTCTTGTTTCAGGTCTAAGCCACCCCTTTATTGCAGGGGGATGGGATTCCTTCCTATCCCCACTTCCGGTTGGCTTCACTTCAGGAGTCTCCAGCTCCTTTCAACACTCCAGTGCCAGCCATAATGAATAATCTAGGAGGTTGAGAGGGACCGCCCTTGTGGTGGAACCCCAGCTGGGGGTTCTTTTTCCAAGATCCTAGGCCCTGTTAACTCTATCTCTTGCCTTTTATCCTCCTAGCCTAGGGGTGGTAGCCACTTCCTGTAATTACTAATGTAATTACTATCATTTCGGTTACCTCAGCATCCTCTTTGGCACTTTCAGCTTCCCAAACCTACCCAAACAATCCACCTTGTGTATATATATCCCCATCTGTTTGACAAAGCTAGCCTAGTCCATCTTAGGCTCCTGAGTGGACCCTAAGTGATACAGCGCTCTTCAAGGGAGCCACAGTGTGGTCAGTTGCTTTATTATTTACAATCACTTGCGGCCAATGCCTGTGGGAGGTCGGTCTTTTCCCACCCCGCTGACATCAGGCTTCAGCCAAAGCCTTCCGTGGGTAAGCAATGTCTGCCGCTTCTCAGAAAAAGCTTTAAGAACTGTCACATGATTTTGCTGTTGCTCTTTTCTCTCTGCCAAGAGACTCATGTCCCCAGTAGGAGCTGCAACTGACCCACACAGGAGGTGGAAAGAGAGCTAAAAATAAACCTTTCTTGCTTCAAGCCAAAGTGAGTTAAGGGATATTTGTTGAGAAACATAACCTAATGAATCTGACTGATTCACAAAATTAAACTGCGGCTGACTCCTTAGCAAAAAACGGGGGCCAGCCAACAGCTGAACGAAAAGCTTCAATGCATTACACAAAAATTACTGCCATTCAGGAATTCTATACTCAGAGAAAATATCTTTTACGATGAAAAGTAAAAGACATTTTTCAAATCAAAATTGAGAGAGTGTGCCATCAGCAGACCCTTACACTGTAAAGGAAATTCTAAAGACAGAGGGAAGGGGCTGGGTGAGGTGGCTCATCCTAGCACTCTGGGTGGTGAATCCTAGCACTCTGGGAGGCCAAGGAAGGTAGATTGCTTGAGCTCAGGAGTTCGAGACCAACCTGAGCACCAGCAAGACCCAGTCTCTACTAAAAATAGAAAAACTAGCTGGGCATGGCAGTGGGCACCTATAGTCCCAGCTACTCAGGAGGCTGAGGTAAGAGAATCACTTGAGCCCAAGAGTTTGAGGTTGCTGTCAGCTATGATGATGCCATGGCACTCTACCCAAGGAGACTAAGTGTAACCTTGTCTCAAAAAATAAATAAAGAGTGAAAATCACCTGAGGTAGAAGATCATGGATGCAGGAAGGAGTGAAGAGCAAAACTAGTCCTCGCTCCTTTGGTTGCCCTAGGGACACTGGAGGTCTCGCCTCCTGCCCCTCACTCTTTGGCTGCCTAAGCAGCACTGAATCCCTTTCCGCTTTTCTCACTGGACATGTCTAGGCCCCTCCTATTCCGATCCTTATTTTCTAAGCCTTTTCCAGTTGGAAGACATCTGTCTGGGTCTAACCGGAACACAGAAGGGATCCTCATTTAACTGAACCAGGATTTGTAAGTGTGTTGACCTCTTTTCTCACCTTCCCACCACTTCATCACCCCCAATAACCACCATCCCACACCAGGCTGAGTTCTGGCACTATGCATACCCATTTCAATGACTCCTCATCACCCTATGAGTTATAACTTACCATCCCCATTCAGAGGTGAGTAAACTGAGGCTGAGGCTCGTAAGCTACATATAAATTTCACAGCTGGGATCTGAGCCCAGAGCAAACAAACATAACAAGCTCCTGAGCTGCTCACTCTGTCCCACTCCATATTCACCCTCCATCCTTTGGCCCTAACATTTACCTGTGTGTTCTTTCAGGATCTCAAACCTGAGGAATCTTCCCATCGGATGCAAGAAAGTCTTGCAAAACTGTCCAGCTACATGTGACCCCTGAGCAAGTTTCCGGAAGGACAGGGTAGAAAACGTCAGGTATAACTGGAAAGATTATATGCCGAGGAGTGGCCCAGATCTGTGCAAGTTCAGAGGCAGCATGGGGACAGAACCAGTCTGAAGAGACGGAAAGGGCTGAACCTTGGGCCCAAGTTTCCACAAATGATCTCTCTTGGATCTCTGGCAGGACAGCTGGTGGACTTGATAGGTCCATAAGCAGCAGAACCACTGATCTCTCCAAGTACATTCTCTTGCTGTGGCAGGGTGTCCTTCACAAGGGGTTGTCAAAGTGGTATGTTGCTACATGATGCTTAAGACATAAGGATGTAGGACCAGGAACAGGAGGAAGGAATGCCACAGGAGGGCTGTCACCAGTGAGGGCCTCTGCCCTAGGCCCCTGCTCCCATCATCAGACACTCAGCCTTGTTGGAGTTTCAGGCCTAAGGGACAGCCCAGAGTGGACTGGAGGGTAACCAGCCCTTTCTCCCCCTGCTTCACCTCCCCACCCCCAACTAAAGGGCATGATTTTGTGTTGTTTTAACTTGAATTTTTATTGAGTTTTTAAAAACCTTTTATGGAAGTACAACATACACACAGAAAAGTGCCCCAAACACACTTATATGTAAGTGTATGGCTCAAAGAGTTACCACACACTGAACACTCCCCTGTAGTCAGTCTTCAGAACAAACTCCTACTTAAACTGCTGTCATGCGTGGCTGCTAGGAATGTAAATTGGTGTCACCTTTGTGGAGGTTTGATAGCAATTGCTACCCAAATTATAAATCCACATAGCTTCTGACTCAATTAGATCCTCACATGTGTGAAATGGCATATGTACTAAGTTTTCTTTGCAGCAGTGTCTATTAAAGTGTAATCCTATCAGTAGAGGAATAGGTAAATTATTGTGTGTTCACATATTGGGATACAATGTAGCAGCCCTTTAAAAAAAGGACATTTTTGGCTTGGCGCTTGTGGCTCAAATGGCTAAGGCACCAGCCACACACACCCGAGCTGGCCTGCCAAACAATGATGGCTGCAAACAAAAAAATAGCCATGGTGGTGCCTGTGGCTCAGTGAGTAGGGTGCTGGCCCCATATACCAACGGTGGCGAGTTCAAGTCCAGCCCCGGCCAAACTCCAACAACTAAAAAATAAATAAAACTAAAAATAAAAAATAGCCAGGTGTTGTGGCAGGTGCCTATAGTCCCAGCTACTGAGGCATAGGCAGGAGAATCACTTGAGTCCAGGAGTTGGAGGTTGCGGTGAGCTGTGATGCCACAGCACTCTACCCAGGGCGACAGCTTGAGGCTCTGTCTCAAAAAAAAAGAAGACACTTTTTAGGCTCGGCACCCATAGCTCAGTGGTTAGGGCACTGGCCACATACAACAGGGCTGGCAGGTTCAAGCCCTGCCCAGGCCTGCTAAACAACAATGATAACTGCAACCGAAAAATAGCCAGGCATTGTGGCAGGCACCTGTAGTCCCAGGTACTTGGGAGGCTGAGGCAAGAGAATCATTTAAGCCCAGGAGTTTGAGGTTGCTGTGAGCTGTGATGCTACGGTATTCTACCAACGGTGACATAGTGAGACTCTGTCTCAAGGAAAGAAAAACAAAAACAACAGGCTTGGTGCCCATAGCACAGTGGTTACAGCGCCAGCCACATGCACTGAGGCTAGTGGGTTCGAGCCGGGCCCGGGCCAGCTAAGCAACAATGACAACTACAACAACAACAACAAAATCGCCAGGCATTGTGGTGGGCACCTGTAGTCCCAGCTACTTGGGAGACTGAGGCAAGAGAATCACTTAAGCCCAAGAGTTGGAGGTGCCTATAAGCTGTGACACCACGGCACTCTACGGAGAGTGACATAGTGAGACTCTGTCTCAAAAAAAAAAAAACAAAACAATATTACAAGAAACTTTACTCTCAGAAATATGATAACCTGAAGGAAATTGACCAATACCTGGAAGCACGTCACCTTCCAATACAGTTTTATTAATAAAAGCAGTGGGTGGGCTGGATTTGGAACACAGTCTATAATTTGCCAACTGTAGCTCTTGACACTGGGGAAATCTATACAGCAGTCTGGAATATCTTGCCATACATGGTTTGTGATACATTCAACTCAAAATTTGTCAATTTGCTTATATCATTATTCTTTAAAACATTCTCTTTTTCTTTGCTTTTTTTAGTTCTTATAATTGCATGATAAATAAATTCTTGATATTCTTTGTTAATCTGTTAACATTAGTCTGACTATATCTCATCATGGCTTTTGATTATCTCTTGCTTACCTGAATTGCTCACCTGCCTCCTGAGAAGGAAAGTTTATGCAGACCAATGTATTTTGAGGCCATAATTAGGGGAACAAGAAATTAAAGTAAGAAAAGGGACCAGTGAACTAAGGTCAGTCAAAGCTGTGAAGGGTTAGATAAGCATATGCTAGAAAAAAGAATTATTAATCTTAGTCTTTTCATGATATGTTTTGCCTAATAATGCCTTTAATGATTTTGCCAATTTATCCCATAGAGAAAAGTCACATGAAGTTATGCTTTGAAAAAAATTCCAACTTTTCCTTTAATTTTTTTCGTGTGATTTTAAAAAACATATAGTTAGAAGTCTTGTGTGGTCCTTATCACACACACTATAGCAACAAAGGATGGGAGAAGCCAAAAATGTGCTATAGGGGATTTTTGCAAGGCTTTCAGGGCAATATTTATATAAATTACTTTCTTCTCTTATAGAATCATAGTAAAAAAGTTGAATTGAAAACTTAAACATTTTTCATTGTGAAAATATATTTATATACAGTTTATGAATGATACCATGCTTATATGTAAATACATAATACATATGTTTATATATTTCTGTATCCTTCCTTGAGCACACATGTAGCTGCACATAAATCAAACCGAGGCATTTAAAGGGAACCAAATTGATAGGGTGCAAAAGCAGAAGAGATTTCTAAGCATTTCTTCATATGTGTGGGGGGCACCTAACAAAACAAAGCATTTTTATAATGATTATGGAGAGGCCAATATTCTTTTTTAAAAAAGTTTCTTTGGCTCACTAATAGATGAATTTCATTTCCTTTTTATATTCTTTGATAGTTGTTCAAATAGCTAAAAGGAACCCCCCTCCCAACCCTGTTCAACACAAAATTTCACTTTCCCACCCTGGATACAGTGCCATGCTGTCATCGCTCACAGCAAGCTGAGCTGAAACTCTTCAGCTCAAGTGATCCTCTAGTCTTAGCATCCCAAGTAGCTGGGACTGTAGGTGTCCACCACAAATTCTGGCTAGTTTTTTTCTTTTTTCTATTTTTAGTAGAGGTGGGGGTCTCTCTCTTGCTCAGACTGGTCTTGAACTCCTGAGCTCAAGCGATCCACCTGCCTCAGCCTCCCAAAGGGCTAGGATTACATGTGTGAGCCACTATTCCTGGCTTCACAGGAATAATTGTCCTGGGAAATACCTATGTACCTCAATGCTCAGACATAGTTTAGCTACATAGTAATAATAGCATTTCAATTATGGTTTTGTTGAAACATCTTAAGGAAAAAACAAAGTGTACAGATGATTTTGTTATCAGGTAAAAAGCATAGAATATGAAATCAAAGAGCAAAGTTTGTTGTTAGTTTCTGAGACTAAGAACCGAGTAACTCTTTGAGTCCCAGATAGCCCTCTCTTTTTACTTTCTGAAAGTCTCTCTCTCTTTCTCTCTCTCTCTCTCACACACACCCCATGTCTGTGACATGTTAAAATTGAATTTTAAATATACAAGGCAAAGCCTAGGAAACTAATTAGGAAAATATGAAAGCAGTTGAGAGAGGAAAGGTGTCAGAGCCAAGGTAGACGCCTGAGTTTAGAGCTCTAGGTATCCATATGCACTTAGAAATTTTATATTCCTCCTATGGCAGACAGAATATAAGTTGGTACCCAAGATTCCTGCCTTCTGAGGTTGACAGTTTTGTACCATTCTCACTCCTTGAGTATGGGAGAAATTTGTTATTTGCTTCCAATCAATACAATATGGCAAAGAAATGGAATGTCACTCTCATGGATTATGTAGCAGTATATAAGACTTTCTCTTGCTAGCCACTGGCCCTAGAGATTCTTCTTGCTAGCTTGAAAAATTAGGTCCACGTTGGAAAACCCCTTCTGTCAAGGAACTGTAACCAGACTCTAGAAATTGAGGACAGTCTCCAGCTAATAGCTGATAAGAAACCTGGGCACTGACCTTACAACAACAAGGAAGCAAATTCTGCCAAAAACTTGTATGAACTTGGAAATGGATTCTTGCCCAGCCAATCCTCCAGATGAGAACCCAAATAAGCTGACATCTTGATTACAGCTTTGCAGAAAACCCAGATAAGCTGTGCCTGACTCTTGATCCATGGAAACTCCAGGATACTTAATGTGTATTATTTTAATCTTCTAAGTTTGTGGTAATTTGTTATGTAGCAATTGGGAACTAATACAATTGTTTATTATTGAAATAAATGTATTTTCTGTGCAGACAGGCCAGGTCCTCCAAAATACAAAAGATTTCTATAGATAATTTTTAAGTTTACATTTTCCCACTTAATCTTCAGTGGCCTCTCTAACTTACCCATCTTTTGCCCCTCCATAATGGTTTGGCAACTCAGATCCAATTTATAGAAATACCCCTCAGCAATAGAGCTAAGTTACTTTGTTTTCAGTGCCAAAACTCCTGAGTTCTTGAGTGATATTTCTGGGAGTATGGCTTATCTCTCAACCAAAATGCCTTTCCTTTGTTGCCATAGATCTCATGCCAAGAGGTAAAGTTCCCCAAATCCTCTCAATACTTTGATAGATTTTAATTACACTGAAGTCTATTGATATGAAGCTACATAACGTTTCCAACAGAAAGAATGGTGCCAAGTCATCATTATAAGTCCTCGAGAATCCAGGGGAAATGGCTGCCAGAAACAAAGCCCATTAAGTAGACTTCTTTGCAAATCAACACCTACTCACACGAAACCTCTTTTTGTATCATATTTAAAGACCTTCTTCTATTTTCTTGTTCATTTTTTTTTTTCTGAGTGGCATCTCTTCAGCTCTCTGATATTTTCTCCTAGTTAGGAAGTTCCGAGTTTCAGAGGATATTATTAAAATCTAGTTCTAAGACCATTAGCATTTAATTCTTACACTGCATCAAAAAGCTACACAAATATGTAGGAGGAAAGGAAAAGGAACATATCAAAGGAGCAATTTCCTCAGAAGGTTACCATCCCACTATGCCACCACCATTACAATGACACTCTCTTGGCAATGGCCATACCTCAAATATCTCTGTAGCCCTGCTTCAAGGCACAGTAACTGATACTGTAAGAGCAGTTAATCTGATGTGTGTTTAGCTGTGGTTAGATGATGGAAAGTTTTATAGAATAAGGGTCTTCTCCACCATGCTATGGGAATTCTGTATTTTCCAAGCACAACTTGAGGAGTTGAGTTGAGACTGGTTTTATAAAAGATGAAAATATTGAATGAGATAGGATTTAGAAAGACAAGTTTTTAAGTTTACGTAAAGTAGGAATAAGTGCTCATAAGATAATAAATTGTCAGCATAATGGAAGAAAATGGGTCTGGTGGAAGAGTTCATAGTGAAGAGTTGATGGACAAAGGCAGGGAAGAAACTTGCATTATTTGAATGTAACATTGCAATTGTAGAAGAGTGAAGATAAGGTGAGGTTATAATTAATGAGAGGGAGCTGTAAACACTTCATGAGAATTATGACCTAGTTATGAAGTAAATGTCTCTTTAAATTTTACCTCTACCTTTCTAGGAAGCCTTTCATAGCATTCCTGAATAATTTAAGAGCTATATGCCATCATTCCCTCATGGTTGTATTTCCCCCCAAATAATGTAAATGTTAATTTACTTGTCACTCTCTTCTGTTGAATTATAAGTGACTCAAAGGCACACATAACGTCCTAAAGAAGGAGCCAGATGGACAGGTAGGAAGACAGGCAAAGAAAGATGGAAGAGACTCGACTTTAGAAGAAGCCTGGAAGAGTCAGTAGTTAGTTCTGAGTCACCACTCACTAACTTTGCTCTTAAGTGAACCCCAAGTGTAAGCTTCAGTTTCCTCATCTAAAAACTAAAGTTAATCATAGCTATCTAGTCATCCTCCAAAAGTCGTTGTGAAAGTCCAAAGAGACAGCAAAAGAGAACTTTGTAAAATTCTTTCCTACAGTGACTTGCTATTTCTAGGCTCTTCGGTAAAGTGATACCACTGTTGGGAAAAAAATAACATATTGTAGGAAATAAAAGTAACCTTAGTTTCATAGATGGTCACGAAAATGTTCTTTATAAGTTAAAATGTCATAAATAAGTAAAATAATCAGCAATAGGGAGTCGTTTACATATGTATCTCTTTGGTCATAGATTAGACATAACCAAATTAATAGGGTAGATGAATTTTAAGCTGTAAGGAAAATTAGTAATATTAGATGAACAAGTTATAAAATATTGATTACAACTGACAATGTATATGTGTATCTACATGCATGTATGAGCTCCCACAAGATGTGTGCAGATGAAAAGACACATAAAAAATCAAAATCTAACAAGATAGTAATGTCAGAAATTACTAAGACTTTTTAAAAATGAAGAGTCTATAAAGTATACGTCACAGAACACATTCCCTGAGGTGTTATCAGCAAACATTAATTTCATGCGCATATCCTAGTTTCAGGAAAGGCTGGGAAAGGAAGCAGCTATCTTTTCAGCTTTTATGTGAACAAAGGCTTTTTTTTTTTTTCAGAAAAGAAGAAAACGGAGATGACTACTATGTGAGTGAGCACTGTTCTCTGCCACAAAAATGTAAGGTTGTGTAATAATCAGTTTATGGAAAAATAAAGAATCCAGCAGCAGAACATATCCTGGTGTCAGACACGGGACTAAGGTACCCTGGCCTCTGTTTCTTCTGTGGACTTGCTGCCTGTGTTCTCAGATTGATTCTCTAGAAGTGGAAGGAATACTGGGAGAGAAGTCTTGAGGCCTGAATTTCTGCCAGTTCTCAACGCTCAGTCACTTGTGTCACTTGAGGCATAGTACTCAAGGTTGTTTATTTCCTAGTCTATGAACAGCAAGCGTCCCTTTGAGCTCTGAAATATTATACTTCTATGAGTGTGGGACACAGTATCCTGGCTGCAGACGTTCACATGTCCCTTCAACATTTATTTATTCAGGACACAGGAAGCATTTAACCCTTTCTAAAGGACTTTTAAGACAAATGGAAAAAAAGCTGTCATTTGTTGGGCTATGTGATAGAGTTTATTAAATAGTTTATATATTACAACAACATTGTGAGGCTAACAAACTACATTTGCCATTTAATACACGAGCAAAGGAGGCCAGGGAAGTAAAATAATTAGGAAACAGTTAAGAAGCATTTATACCAGGCACATCTTACTCCCAAGTTAAGGCTTTCCCCACTAATCATGCTGTTTTAAATTGATAATTTTAAATTCATAAGAGAAATGTATGTCTTGTTTACTTTATTGCATGGGTACTAGAAGAAACTAAATAAATATGTTTTTAAGAAATGCAAGAAAGAAAAGAAAGAAAGAGAAAAGGAAAATATTCTAAAGCTCTTTGAACCATGTAACTCCCCTCTTTAACAAAAAAAGAGGAAGAAGGAAGGAGAGAAGAAAAGAAAAAGGAACAGAAAGAGAGAAAGAGAGGGAGGGAGAGCAAGAAGGAGGAAGAAAGAGAAAGGAGAGAGGGAAGGAAGAAGGAAGAAAGGACAAAAAGAAGAAAATCAGGAAAAACTTTTAGGAAAATAATGTTTCAAATATTTCTTCAGCAGATATGAATGGATGAATTGAGGTTGAATTAGTCCCATTGTTCAGCATTTTCCCACATGTGTTTGATGTCAGATTCTTCCCCTTTTCTAGTGGGGTCCATGGTGGGAGGCCAAGGGAGGCTGGTGATTGTATTTAATTATGTTCAAAGAAAGTTACAGAATACTCAGCAGATGTCAGGCTTGCAGCTGGGATCCCATAACACATGCCGTTCTGCTATCTCGTCTTCCACATTATTTGCACCAAAGCAGGACCCAGAAAAATGCCCAGCAGACGCATTGACTAAGGATGAGTGAGAAAAGGTAACAAATGGTAAGGAAACATGTTGCCTATTATTTCTCATAATGAGAACTGCCGGTGGACACTGAGCAGGCCTCTGGCTGATACCAGGACACAAAAGATCTTAATGCATCCCACACAACGATGTCATTTGCAATCTGGGGCAACAAAAGAGATGGAAAGCTTGGAAGATAAGCCTTATTTCTTAACACTACACGTCCTAGGGAAGGCACATAACAATCATACAGTTTTTCTCTAAGTTCCATAGGCAATCAAAGGAAGCTTGTTGACCACAATTAGGATACCCCAGCTTTTAAAAATCTGACTCTTAGCAGACAGTTGGGCTCCATTATGAGCAGTGCAATTGAGCCATGTTTCAAATTTATGATGTAGGCGGATTCCCTGAAGGAGATGACAAGGAGAAAAACGCTAATGAGTGAAAATTGACACCCCCACGGTGTGGGGGGTGGTCTCCACTGGGGCCTCCCAGCCAGAATAGGCTGTTTTACATTTTGCAGGAAGAAAACATTGACCCATGTTTTAGTAGTATCAAATTGGCCTACCTAGTCATGGTTGCCCTACAAGCTCATATTTGCTTTATTTCGCCATCTGAAGGCTTTCTCTGGTGAGAACGCTCTTAATACAGATGAAACCAAAAGTTCCAAGGTTTAATGCCCCCGGATTTATCCTTGATGGTTGAAGACTCGAGTGTGTGAATGAAGGTCTCAGTTTCCTCACACTGGGCGGGGCAACACCCTGGTATCTTTTATGCCTCCCAGGGAATTCTAAGCAGAAGTGAATTCTAGACGTCAGAGTGATAACCCTCTCACTGTGACATCTGCTGATGGATTTCCTCCTTTCACCTTCTTTTTCCATTTCCTCACCTTGATTCCTGAATTTGCCTCTCAGATAAATGACTTGAACCAAAACCCTTCTCTTGGGTTCTGCTTTGGGGAGGACCTATTTAAGAAGTAGTCTAGAAGATTTCAGTATCTCTCTCAGGGCTCCCATTTACAAACCTTGGAGCATTCCTCACTTCTTATCCCCCAGTGGAAAAAACAGAAAAAACTCTGGTGATGTATGTGGTTATTACCATGGCCCTAAGCTAATGTCATTTTCCACAACACAGTAGTTCCAGAATTCTCTACATTTTCATTTTTTAGGCCTTAATATATAGACTTCTTTCAACCTGAATTCCTCACTTAGCAAACATACATTATTCTCCTTGTCCTTCTTCATGTGACTTCTGGCTTTTATACTTCCAAAAAATAGAGTGAGGTTCTTCCTCTCTATATCCCCATCACGGTTGGTGGGTATCTATCAAAAACATTTACAGCACTCACCACTAGTCTACAAGCAGCTTCAGAGTAAACGCTGTTTCTTTCTTTTCTCTGTACTCTCCATTTCTAGCACAGTGCCTCATACTGAAGAGATGCTCAAACTTTGCCACTTGAATAATGAAATGAATAAAGGCCCGGAAGACCTGTGCTGCATTTTCAGGGACAAATGCATGATGATTTTGCTACTTTCCTCTCTTATTCCGAGTGAGGAGAGACAATTGAATTTTCTTTTCCAAGTGATCTCTGGCAGGTCAGTCATTTTTCTCAAGTCTAGATGACATATAAAATATTACAGCTTCCTAGAGGGGTTGGGCCGTGAAGTTCTAGTTTATGTCACTCTTTTATTGCACACATTTCAGGTATAACAGATTCTGTACTCATGAACAACACAGACAGGGGAGGACAGAGGCAGTGAGCTTAGTGAAGGGGATCTGGTGAAACAGCTGGAGATTTGGAACCACAAGAACCAAAATCAGTTCCCTGGTCTGTTAGAGGTCTCAGTCCATTTAGACTTCTGTTTCTGCATCTATAAAAATGAAGATAATATTCAGGTTTCAGTATATTTCTAGGGGCTTTTAATTAAATACATGCAAATGTACTTTGTAAAATGTCATATGATTACGTCTCTCTGTATACGTGTATTTACTTATTTATAATTCCTATAATTTTAAGAACAAATATTATGTACAACATAGGAGCCAAAATGAGCACCATGAAATATAACTGAGAGATACAGTGCTTGATGTGGTGCCAAAAAATGTGAGTAGAATTTTGCCATTGTGCTAAATCTCAAGTGAGAACCTACCCTAATTTGCTAGACCTCTAGAGAAGCAAACACTTCCATTGCTTGGATGTCATCACAATTTAGATAGGGAAATTTAGACAGTATTTACCTAAATAAGTGAAGCAATACCAGCATATGTACTTTTTCAAGATACATAAGAAGAAATCGCTCTGATAAAGACAACACAAATATAGTTTTCTTGTTCTAACAAAAGCCGATTCCAGGACTGTCACTTGATATCTTCCTCACTCTCACAGAATAATGCAAGTGGTTTCCCAGGGTGTTGCAAAATGTAATGGTTCTGGTTGTGATTATTTCCAGGAAGAGGAATCGTTCCTGCAAGAGAGTGTGCCAGCAGCGAGTGCTTTGTGGCGTGTGAGGTTATGCAACCACACACGCTGACCAGGGTGGAATTGTTGTCTGCATACTCAGCAGTTAGGACTCACAGGGGCCTGTGTGTTATATGTCTGCTTGAGGTTTAGTGACACAGTGGTCTGGGGCAAACAGAAAGGCGATGGCAGAGATGAGTGCAGGAAGGACAGCAGCCACAGGTACCAGAATCAAGTCCAGTCCGTCAAACGTAATCCCAAATGCCGAGGGCCAATGACCAAAGGGTTCTCAGACAACATTAATCATGGGATAGGGGTTGGAGGAGGTACGTTTAAAGGGTTACTGAGGCATGAGAATCCAGGTAGCTGGTAGGTACCAGGGCTGTGAATGTATAAAAACACTTCAGACATTAGGCAAAAAGCCAGGGAAGGAACTTTAGCTCCTGGAAAGCTAGATGCCAGGGTTAGAGTATGAGACCCCTAAAAATCCCTGAAAGAAAAAGCCAGATACAAGGAACAAAACAGGAATCTGGTTACCAAATATGAGACACAAATGTGAGCCATGTCTCTGAATAAGATTACCTGGGTACACAGAGCTTGAGGCTGAGTCCCAGAGACTGGGACTTTACCTTGAGTTAGGAAAATCCACAAGGAAATAGGACATACCTGGATACACAGAGCTTGAGACTGATTCCCAGAGACTGGTTATATCCCCTTCACTTTGAGTTAGGAAAATCCATGAAGAGAGAGACTGGGTCAAGAGTGTTAGTTAAGCTAAAGCTGTTCTAGTTTGGGAAACCAATGGCAGGTGAAAGCAGGCAGAGACTTCCATTGTATATATTGCAATATGAAAATAATAACTGTCCGTGATTAGAGAATCATCACAGCATAAGGCATTTCCTGTGCACCACTGATGAATCCTTCAGAATCACTTTCTTTGAGAAATCAGACCATCAGTTTGCTACATTCTTCTTTTAGGAGAAATACTTCTTTTCTCTAGAGTTTGGGATTAGTTATCAGTGATCGTGCCTTAAAGGCTAACTTATTGAAGTTTCACGGTGGAAATTATCCTTTCTCAGGTCCGACAACATTCCAGCTGGCAAATAGCACTGACTCTCTCAAAACTCAAACAGCTGGAAGAAGGCTTGAATTGGCTATCTTCCGGCCTCTTATGTCTGAAACCCTTCTCAGATAGTAGGCTAGAAATCATGTTTTTGGCGGGACAATTACCTGTCTATCTATATATGTATTTATGTCTGTGTGTATGTGCTTATACATATGTGTATATTGAATAACCAAATCTCTGAAGTAACATAAACCAGACCAACTAAGATATAGAAGGCACAAAATCATCACAGTTCTAATTTATTTAAAAATTGTATTGTGTATCAACTACAATGCTAATACACTATGGAGATGTTAATAAACTATATGTTTTGATCCTACAAATATCAAACTGACATGTTTTTGTGATCAACTATTAGTTGGTCAGTAATTTGATGGTTCAGTTGTCCAAAGATTGTTCTCAACAGAATATTGCCTGGACATTGTGTAGACCTAGGCAGTAGAAAGAATAATTGAAATTAACATGCTCACATATAATCTTGACCTTCCTTCTATGAGGATTTCTTTCTAAGGTTTTGTAGAAAATACTGCTATGAGAGAGCTTGCATTTTGAGTCTCTAGTCTCTGTTAAATTGTTTTCTTACTCCGTGAACACAATCTCCTTATACTTTCTGGTCCTCAGATTGTTTCTTTATCTGCTAAATATAGATAGTAATAACTATTACTAATTTTGGTGCGACTATTACAAAAGACAATGTATGCAAAGGCATGCCAAACAGTAGGCACTCATTGAATGACAGTTAGTATTTTCATTATCATTGTTATTAAGCTATGACACAGAGATCAGACAGGTATCATGTGCCAATATCCGTAAGAGCCATTACCTAAAATAAGAATTTACAATGCCCAGTCTGTAATAATTAGCAAAAAGAATCAGAAAACAGTTGACATCAGTGACAATAAAATGTCATTTTTTTTTTTTTTTTTTGCAGTTTTTGGCCGGGGCTGAGTTTGAACCCGCCACTTCCGGCTTATGGGGCCGGTGCCCTACTCCTTTGAGCCACAGGCGCTGCCACAAAATGTCACGTTTTCGAATACATCTGGAACTCAGCTGTGGATGAAGCCCATTCCTGTCCTCCCATTTGAGGACACCCCCATAAATATCATATAAGGATTAGCCCAATGCCCTTTCCCCCAGTTCTCATATAACAGCAAATCTTTGCTAGAGGCTCCCTGCTGAACTTCCCAAATCTGTTTGCCTGTTTTCTGCTGAGAAAATATATTTGATAATATCTCCCAGTGTCTGAAATCCTTTGTCTTAGTCCAGCTGCTCTGAGAGTTAGTGTTTGAAGGACTAGAATATTAAATGGCAGTTTTCTTCCTCTCTGATTCTTTGCCTGTAATTAAATTTAATAATCTCGTGTAATAACTTTGTAAGATATCAAAGCTATTCATAATGCAAATTTATATTCCCAAACAACCGTGGAAATACTTAAGCTAATAAAAACATTAGGAACTGGCTCGGCACCCATAGCTCAGTGATTAGGGCGCCAGTCACGTACGCCAGGGCTCGTGGGTTCAAACCTGGCCTGGGCCTGCTAAACAACAATGACAAAAACAACAAAAACATAGCTGGGCATTATGTCAGATACCTGTAGTCCCAGCTACTTGGGAGGCTGAGGGAAGAGAATCACTTAAGCCCAAGAGTTTGAGGTTTCTGGGAGCTGTGACACCACAGCACTCTATCCAGGGTAACATAGTGAGACTCTGTCTCAAAAAAAAAAAAAAAAAAAAAAAAAATTATGAACTAATGTAAAAATGTAGGATATCTCTTCTTTTACTCTTTCCACATCAATTTTTAAATAGGTAAAATATTCTTTCTTTGTTACATATCCTTTAAAACTCTAAATTCATCGATGAATTCAACTAATGTTTATTGGGTGGCTAATCTGCCTCAGATACTGTTTTTTTTTCCTTTTCGGTGAAACAATTATGAAAAAGCCAGCTAATGCTGTCCTCATGAAGCTTAGAATCTCCAAAAGGGAATAGAAATGAAGCAATAAAGCAACCTAATACTGCGGAAAGAATTTTTTTATTAAAACAGGAAATCTGGAGAAAGAAGTATTTCTGCCGTGGAAAGACTGCATTTGTTTACAGAGATATCTTGGTGACCTTTCTTAGTATGAAAAGTGTATCCTCAGATTGATACAGTGGACTTATTGAATCATCCTTAAACCTGACTGTGTATTAAAAATTACCTGGGTAAATTAATAAACAGCCACAAAAGCTCATGTCTGAGTCATATCCAAGAACTTCTGATTTTATTGTTTGGTTGAGACAAAAAATATCAGCATTTTTGTACCACTGGTTGCTTCTAATGGCTAGCTATCTGTGATGAAGAACCACTGGCAAAGAGTGAAAAAGAGCAAGAAGGAAATAGGAGAAGGAAAGTAGATTTGAAGGAGAAGATGGAAACAAAAGTGGCCAAGAGTAGGTCAGATGGCTGAGAGGCTATTGAGGTTAGGTGAGTCAAAGAATGCATTTAATTTGCTGTGCTGCAATGTGAAAAACTCCGCCCCCTACCACTGCCTTCAAGTTTTCAGCAAAGTCTGAAACACATCAGCTTGTATTCTGTTCAGGGGACCGATAGAGTTCATATCCTATGAAGATCAAGGCGGTACAAAAATGGATCAGAATGTGCAGTAACAAGATACAGGTAACTTGCATGAAGTATAGTAGGGATTTAGATACAGGAAGGATCAGGAGAAGCTTAGGCTTCTTATTAATTCCTAAAATATTTATAATATTATGGACTTCCCGTGTGAGTAGTGAAGGTTTGGCCCATGTGCATTTAAATATTACAAAAAATAAAGACCCGGTGATTCCAAAGGACTTGAGCATTGCCAGGGAGCGGGCATATCCCTTACCTGTAAGTAATCAAACAATGGCATTAAATCAAAAAGAGTGCTGTGAAAGAGCAAATTCTAAAAGTGACTGGGCCAAAGCCTTGCTATGAGAAAAGTGTGTGTGGGGAGGGAAGGAACTAAATAAATAAAAAGATGGTGAAACAGAAAAACAGCTATAAAGAGATGAGGCAGGAGAGGAAGGCAACGCCAGGTCATGTGTTAGGTAGGACGTGGGATGGAGTTTCAGCGCCATGGATGCCATAATTAATACGAAAGAAGAGAAAACTAGGAAAGAACAGGCAGGGCAAAGGTAGGAGGATACTCAGACAATATAAAGGTTAAAAAGAAGAAATTCCCAGCCATTTAGGATACCTCCCCCTCCACACAAGCATACCAAACATTTCAGTCCAACAGATGGCTGTTACTTTTTTATCATTATTTCTTATCTATGAGGAAGGAGATTAGCACAGATCATTTCTGAAAATCCAAATGTAGAAGACAGCTTAACACAGTGATGATGAGCACAGATTCTGCATGAAACTGGGTGGGTACAAATTTTTATTTTAGTAGTATCACGTTAGGGGGCTGTGAGAGATTTCCCTTTCTGTCTCTTGGTTCCTGTAGCTGAAAAGGGGACTGTTAACACTAACACCTCAAAACATCTGGGGGAAATTAATCGAGATAATACGTATATTAAGCACTCACTTTAGACCACTAATATGAAGGTTATGTTGACGTATGATGATGTCATCTATAATAGCATTATTAGCTTCTGAGGAGTTCAAAGTGTTCTATTATATAAGATGATGTGGGTTTGACTGAAAAAATGCTCATCATCCCCAATCATCAGAGAAATGCAAATCAAAACTACCTTGAGACATCACCTAACCCCAGAGAGAATAGCCCACATCACAAAGCTCCAAAGCCAAAGATGCCGGTGTGGGCGCAGAGAAAGGGAACACCTCTACACTGTCGGTAGGATTGAAAATCACTACCACCTTTCTGAAAGAAGTATGGAGAATCCTCAAAGAGCTACAAATAAAACTTCCATTTGATCCTGCAATCCTATTGCTAGGGATTGACCCAGAAAGTTTATTTTACTATAAGGACATTTGCACTCAAATGTTTACAGCAGCTCAATTCAAAATCACAAATGTGTGGAAACAATCCAAGTACCCATGAACCCAGGGATGGATTAATAAACTGTGGTGTAGGTATATCATGGATTACTATCCAGTGGTAAAAAATGATGATGGAGATTTTGTACCCTTTGCTACAACTGGGATGGATTTGGAGAATACTCTCCTAAGTAAAGTAACACAAGAATGAAAAAATAAGCATCCTACGTACTCAATACTGATTTAAAACTAGTAGATGAACAACTACAGGTTCACAGGTGAGGAAACACAAAATTAAATTCAAGTGGGGAGGACGAGGGGAAAGGGTGTCAGTGAACTCCCATCTATCTGGTCAATGTACAAGTACACAGCACACGTCCTGGGTGAAGGACTCCAAAACCTCTCCAACTTTTCCTAACAAATTTAATGTAACCTAACCATATGTACCCTTACATTAATCCAAAATAAAAATAATAAAAGGAAACAAAAGAAAATATTTGGGAAAAAAAAAGAAAAATGTGATCATGTTAACTAGAACCCTCTAGTTCTGAGGTATGGACAGAAAGAACATACGTTTAGCCTCATTTTTTCCCCATTCATTTGTTGCTAAATCAATTATTCAAATCTTTAACAAGCTTATCTTTGTGAGAAATTTTCCTACATGCTGAAGGAACTATATTCATGAAATAAATAGCTACTCCCTTACAGAACTTACAAGCTACTACAAAGATATAAAAATTACTAAATTATAAAATAACACATGGTTATGTCACTAAAGAAAGGTAAGGAGAAATGAAATGAAATCTCATAGTACGATAGGGAAGGAGTGATTAAATTCTGGTAAATTAACGTACTTGACTTTAATGTTTTTCCCTTTTAAAAATCAACTTCTAAAGTTTCTTCCACTGTTAACACCTGGGAGATCCCATCATGGCCCTGAAAATGCAAAAATGATTGAAAGAAGATTGCCCTTTGAGAGCTAAGCAATCGATCATCTGTTTTGACAAAAGCAAAAATATGACAAATTAGTTCAATGTAATACAGACATAAACATAGATTAAGTGCATCAGAAGAATCATAGGAAAAGAGAGCAAACACATGTTGTAGAAGCAGAGGGGAATCTGAAGCTTCTGTTTGGATTTGGAGTTTTTCCGATGCTCATGAGAAAGCTGCTCTATATCTGGAAATGCAGACAGAACTGTGTCCATAATCTTAGGTGGAGCTGTAGGACAGCACGTCCACTCCCAATGCCAAGAGCACTGCTGGTGTGAGATGCACCATTGGACACGTGAATCATCACACACCCTACGTCTGATCCCGTGCTCACAAAGTAATCCTCTGCTTAAAAATTGGCTTTTCATGTACATCTGCCTACGGAGACTCAAGGGGCTGATTTTATAGACTCTGAGTCTATACAGTTCTCACAAAACTGCGCAGTAGCTTCTGATTATAACTTGGCATTCTGTTTGCCTTGACTACATGAAGAAAATAAACTGGTTACAAGAACTTAACTATTTCTGATCGTGTAGCAATCATTTCTCTTTGCAAATTCAAAAACTGATAGTTTTACACATCGATCTCATAATCTTGGTTCATCTTAATCAATCCCAACAGATGGATCTGCTCTTGTGTGTTGTCAAATTTAGATACATGAGCCTGCAATGTGATGCCTTCAACAGAGTACATATTTCTCCCCAGCACAAATGAAAAGAAATAATTTGTCTGCTATGATAAAAATCAGAATTCTGTTTATGAAGGTTTGCTTTCATATGAAACTTTAGTCAAATCTGGTTCAAGAATTCTTTTAGCAATCTTTAAACTACTCTGTGAAAGCCACTTAATGGGTATATATTTATTAGAGTACAGTATATTTATTACAGAGTAATGTTCTGTAATAAATTGATCCCTAAGTAAATTGGCTTAATAAGATAAAAAATTCTTTCTCTCAGATGAAAACCCCCCAAATTACATGGCTGGCTGAGTGTAGGTGGATTTTCCCATTCCACAAGGTCATACAGGATTCATATTTCAGCAGTGACTCTGCCATCCTTAGAATCCAACTTAAATTGCTGGATTCACAGAGCCTGGCTCCACTGTCACCATTGGGGGGAATTTAGATAAGCACCCAAATAGTTGTATGACATTAAGCTACATTTACCTGCAATCCAGTTCCTACTGCAAGATAATGAAAAGAAGTATAACTATATCAAAAGATCTTTGTGAAGATTAAATGAATTAATGTGTACATGTTTCAGTAAGAATATCAGACTATATAGTAGACAATACTTGAGTTATTATTAACCTTACTTTATTGTTCTGAAGTGGAGTTAATATTGGTAATTATCATAGTGAGGTGCAAATCAGAAAATGGATATGCATCTCTGAGTGAAAAGTAATAAATATGCTAGTAGTCGTTGCTGTTATTATTTAGAAAAGCCATATGATGACGTTTTCTATCATAAATGATAAAGGTTTATGTGTGAGGCAAAAATTATCATTGTCCACATACTTTAAAGTGTAATTGATTTAAGATTTGGGTCTCACCACAGATGATATTTATTTTTCTTTCTCTTGAGTTCCTTCTCTTCTTTGCAACAAGTTAATTATTGTTTCTTAACATTTTGCTTCATTTTCTCTCTCTCTCTCTCTTTCTCTGTCTCTCTCTCACACACACATAGTCATTTTGTGATATAGGCAGAATATATATCTCACAGTTCCTCCAGGGACATCAGTAGTTAGGAATAAAGTGGAGACTGATACAATTCTTAAAACAACTGGGATGACAAATGAGGTATACAATTTTCCTGGAAATGCTAAATCTTCTGTATATTTCCAAAATTGAATTTGAATGCATTATGCTTCTTATTTTTTATTGATTCAATAAATATTGTCTAAAATGATACATTATCATTAAATATAAGCCAAAAAAGCCTTAGAAGTTTTTTCAGTTATTATTAACATATCATCAAACTAAATTACATTTTCCCAAAATGTCTATTTATTAGTTCTCACATCTAAAACTTATACACAACTGCAACAAGGTTTAGTGATAGAACCAATAAATGCTTAGTAATAAAGTAAAGATAATGAAAAAAATATTTAACATAGACAAATATAAATAAATATATATTTGTCAGAAATATAATCATAAAAATAATCACATAATTAAAATTAGGTATGTGTTAAAAGGACTTAACCCCTACATTATAATCACTGGGTCTGGCAAAATTGAGAAAAAAAAGTGGATCATTTGGGGTAAGGTAAACAAGACTTTGTAAAAGACAATTTTTTATAGGGTATGTCATTTGATCTCCACAATTCAATGACGTATGTTATTATTGCCTGTTTTAAAGATATGGAAATTTTGGGTGGCACCTGTGGCTCAAAGGAGTAGGATGCTGGCCCCACATGCCGGAGGTGGCAGGTTCAAACCCAGCCCAGGCCAAAATCTGCAAAAAAAAAAAAAAAAGGAAATTTTCATCCTGATAGATTAATATGTAGACTAAAGTAATGCTACTAATCATGCATTTAAACATTATGGAATTATTGAATTGAATTGAGAGTTGTCTGACTTAAGAATAGTCTTTCCACTAAATTTTTATTTTGCAACCTGTATCTACATTCTGAAAGTCCTTACTCCATTCCTATTTCAATTCATTTCTCTCCACTAAATGATTTCATTTTCTTCTCTTGTCAAAAACCATTTTAAGAAAAGAAACAAAAGCTCATGATGGAATTTAAACATTTGCTACCAGAAGAGCAGTAATCCAGCAGATTTGTCCAGTAGATTTATTTATTATTGATACAATAAATATTATCTACAATGAGTCAAAATTTGTGCTTATCACTGGAGACTCATTCCAACTCATTTGGTGAAATGTATAGTCTGATGGGAATACAGACCTTAATGAGAAAATATAATGCCTGCAAAATTAAGCTTACAAATGTAAAATGTCACCCTGAAGAGATTCTATTTTACCTTGACTTCAAAATTGAAATTCCGTTAATAAAATTCAATACCCCCATTTTATTATTTTTTTATTTTTATTTTCTTATTAAATCATGGTTGTGTACATAAATGCAATCATGGGGTACAATGTGCTGGTTTTATATACAATTTGAAATATTTTCATTGAACTGGTTGACATAGCTTTCATGACATTTTCTTCATTATCGTGTGGAGACATTTATATTCTACATTTAGTAAGTTTCACCAGTACCCTTCTGAGATGCACCGTTAAGTGTGGACTCACTAAATACTCTCCCTCCGCCCATCTTCCCTCCTCCCCTCCCCTCCCTGTCCCTTTCCCCAGTTGTTTTGCTGTAATTGGGTTATAGCTTTCATATGAAAGCTATAAATTAGTTTCATAGTAGGGCTGAGTACATTGGATACTTTTTCTTCCATTCTTGGGTGGGATACTTTGCCAAGAAGAATATTTTCCAGCTCCATCCAGGTAAGCATGAAAGAGGTAAAGTCTTCATCTTTCTTTAAGGCTGCATAATATTCCATGGTGTACATATACCACAATTTATTATCCATTTGTGGGTCGATGGGCACTTGGGCTTTTTCCCTGACTTAGCAATTATGAATTGGGCTGCAATAAACATTCTGATACAGATATCTTTGTTATAATGTGATTTTTGGTCTTCTGGATATATACCTAGTAGAGGAATTATAGGATCAAATGGCAATTCTATTTTTAGATTTCAGAGAAAAGGGAACACTACTACATTGCTGGTGGGAATGCAAACTAATACGGTCCTTTTGGAAAGATATCTGGAGAGTGCTTAGAAATACCCCTATTTTAGATGCATATCCATGTTGGTGTACTGAAAGCCATTCCATATGGACAGCTGCTCAGTCTACTCAGGTGTGCAAAAACTCACAAGGTCCACCAGGAAAAATGCCCAACCCCTCTCACTCACATTTCATGTTCAAGATTAAACTCAAGCTATCTTACTTAAGTTTAGACAGAAATGTACAGAAGTTTGAAATAAGTACCAGATTTTTTACCCTGTGGGTAAAATTTAACAAGAAATTAAGCACTTGCTAGGCAGAATTAGCTCCAAGATTTGATATTCATAAAGACATTTCAGGTCCCAGGATGATAATTGGTAGGTGACAGTTAGATAGAAATATATGCAATATATATGTTTACAGAGTAGTAACTAATTATTAGATCATGTTGGTTGAAGTTACTTAGGCATTATCATTACCATCAGCATCAATGGTATTATCATGATTAGCATCAACACTCCATAAATTTGTAGATCACTTTGCTGTAAAGCACCTTATATGTGTTATCTTCTTTCTTTATTTCAAAATATTAACAGGTACACATGTTTTAAGTTACATGTGTAGCTTTTGTAATGCTTGAGTCTTGGCTACAAGTGTCACCAAGATAGTGCTCATTGAACCCATTAGGGAGGGTTTTACCCCTTTCTAGTTGCTCCCTCTCCCTGAGTTGATTTCCACTGAGTTTTACTTCCCTCTGTACACATCTGTGCTCATTAGTTCCAATTTAATAGTGAATACATACATGTGGTGTTATTTTGCATTTTCTTGAGATACTTTACTTAGGAGAATGGTCTCCGGTTCCATGTAGATTGTTACAAAAGCTATTACTTCATCTTTTTCGGTGATTAAGTAGTACTCCATGGTATCCATATACCACATTTTATTGATACACTCATGAACTGATGGACATTTGCATTGATTCCACATATTTGCAATTGTGAATTGTTCTGCAATAAACATTTGAACGTAGGTGTCTTTGTTCTGTGGGTAGATACCCAACAGTGGGATTGCTGGATTGAATGATACATCTACTTTCAGTTCTTTGAGGAATTATCATACTGTCAGTAAATCTTGAGCATATACACACAATTTAAAAAAATAATTAAGTAATGGTATAATTTTAAACACCAGTGAGGACAGTTGGGAAATACATTTATTCTGAATGAAATGATTTTTAGAATCTTTTAGCTGATATCAAAAAGATACTGACAAATACTTATTAAACATGTGTCTCAGGCTGTTTGCCATATTTAAAATTTTGAAGTGGATTCAGATTATTTTATCAAAATTAGTTTAAAAGGAGACATTGGGCTTTTGAGCTTTCATAAAACAAATTGACTAGCCTAAGCCAGAACATTTTTATCCAACATAATTTTATATCCCTTTGAAGACCTAGGATTAGAAGGTGACATTGCATATGGAAGTTTACAGTTGCTAACAGCCATAAAAATTAGACAGTTAAGAAGAGTATATATTGGATATTGCAATATATTTTCATTCTAGGTGTTATCAAATGCAATAGCCCTTTGTTTAGTTCTAAGATGTTGAGCATAAATATAATGGGTCACAGAGTTCCTGGCTTCAAAAACCTTTACCAAAGGAATATTTACCCCAAATTATGATGATTTGAAAATGAAGAACAATATTTTTTTCTTTCTATTTCTGTAAAATTAAAGAACACCCCATTGTTCAATTCTTCCCACAAGAAGGACAAAAAGCAGAAGGAGTTCTCTCTCTTTTTTGCTACTCACATTTGGCGATTACCTTTTCAGGGTTTCAAAGGAAAGAGTTCAAGGAACAGGTCTGCTGGAAGCCTTGAGTATGGGGATCACTTTGGTCATGAAACAAGTAAGACAGGAATGCTCTGGCACCACTGGTACATGTGGTCACAATAACTACAGAGGGTGAAATCCAAAAATAAATTTTGTATAATGCAAAATAAAATTCTGTGCTGAAATGTGTGGCTTCCATAAACAATTACATTATTTGAAAAATAACAGAGCTGTATGTGTCTGATATATGTAAAATTTGGGTGTGGTCCTTCTTTCACTTTGAAGAATTTTGAGTCTCTCCCTCATATTTGATTATTTAGTAAATTGAAAAACAGCAAAAAAAGTTTACTTTATCCCTCTGTGAAATCCGAATATTATACATTGCATATTAACCCTTCTTTTTTAGCAGAAAAAATAGAACCAGATTTATAATTCTCTTCAATCTATCTCTTAAATAGCAAGAATGGCTGTAACCAACCTTGCAGAATGACAATAAAAATTGCTTTTCTAGTGGAACATGTATTCCAGAGGTAGATAATGATGATGAGAACATAGATTAAGAAAAGTCACAGGCTTTCATCTGTGGACAAAAAAAGAGAATGAAGTGTGAATAATGAGGGTGACTCTGAGTGTATACCTTTTCTATTGCTGTGAAACAAATTGCCAGAAACTTAGCATTCTAAAGTGATATAACTTTATTGACTTACAGTTTTTCTGGGTCAGAGGTCTGGATCTGAGTTAATGGGCTCTCTGTTCAAAGTCTTACCGGCTGAAATCAGGATATTAGCTGGAGTTACAGTCTCACTTGGGCTTCCGTGTCCTCTTCCAAGTGGATTCATGTTGATGGCAGAAGTGAGTTTGTTGCAATTGCAGGACCAAGGACCATGTTTTCTTGCTGATTGTTGGCCAGAGATAATCTCAGCCTCACCTGAAGGTCCTATGACCTTCTCAAAATGACCATAGACTCCCTTCACAAAATGATCACTTACTTCTTTAATGTAAATAGAAGTGTCTTTTTGCTTCAAAAATGCTCAACTGATTAGGTAAAGGCATCCAGGATTAATTGGATTAATTTATAGTCAACTGATGTGGGACTTTAATTATATTAGCATACACCTTGGTGTCATATAACCTTACATTATCAGGGGATTATGCACCCACACTGAAAGGAAGGGGCATATACAAGAGTGTGCTTCATTGTAGACCATAGAAGTCTGACTACCACAGCGGGTGAGCACAGGATATTAACTAGTGTGGTCCCAGAAGACATCCCACAGAAGAAATTTGAAATTTGAGAAGCAGCCAGCTATATAATAATTGTGAGGAAATAACATTCCAGCAGAAGAAATGGTCCGTGCAAAGGCCCTGCTGTGGGAGCAAATCTTGGAGGTACAGAAGACAGAAAGCCCAAGTGCCCAGGGGAGGAAGAGGATGTGAGATCAGATAGACAATGGCTGCATCATGAAAGATCTTGCAGGCCATTCAGACTTCAAATTTTAAAACAAATAACAGGACTGGATTATGGGATTCATGTGAAATTTGAATTCAAAGTTCAACAGAAAGGATTAGGGTGGTTTAGGCATCAGGATCTAATATATTTCTTTGTAAAAATTCAAAACCCTTCAGGTTGCTTTTCATAACATTTTTATATTTGGCAATTAAAATTTCTCATAAAAAGGAAAATAACCACAGAAAATATAACTCTTACCTCAGTCAGCAAAAGGAATTTGCTACTATTCTTGCTGTCTACTGTAGGCTACCCTGATTTTTCTCTAAGAAAATAAAGATCGAAACAAAATGATACTCATTTAAAATGTAACTGCAAATTAAGCCATACTACATTTTTTCAAAGTTTTCACATGATTTTTTCTTAAGTAGATGAACTGTTTGAAAATGGAAGAAAGAATAAAACATACTGATTCATTAGAGTACAGTATTATTATGTGCCTGCCAATTGGTTCTAGCCACTCACACTAAAGTTACATTTGGTCTGGGGAAAAATGAGTTTGGATAGTAGATATTTAACCCTCCTTTGAACCGATCAAGCATGTTATCATGCTTACTGACTTTTCAAAATAAGTAAATGATAGACTTGGAACTGATCACCAGATCTGGTTTGCAACTTTTACTTTTTGCCAAATGGAGTAAAAGAGAGAAGGCTTGCCTTAATATCAGAAAAAAAAGAAATAGAAAACTGGTCAAATATGTGAAAGTACAATTTTCAGTATATCAAACACCACATAATGAAAGACAATGGGAATGGAAAGGTGGTAGATAAAAGTGGTGATTCTTAAGACTGTCTCAGGCTATGGCCAGGAGAGAGTTTCTAGGTTGTACTGCCGAAAAGGGAAGCCCAACTGGAGCTCTGTTGTTCCCTGAGTTGAGATGAAGCAGGACATTTCGGAAGAACCAAATGGCCAGAGTTCACAGGGCAGAGTACCAGAGAGAGGAGAGTTTGAAAGAGAAAGAACATCAGGGTCCTATAAGGCTACCCTCCTAGTACTCAGCTCATGCAAGGAGAGCTCGAGGCTGAGGGGAAACCACTGAAAGGAAGAAGGGGAACAATACCGAGGGTTCCCACCACTAACAGTACCATTTCCAGGCGGTCACAGTGGCTCAGGCCTATAAGCCTAGATCTTTGGGTGGCCAAGGTGGGTGAATCAGCTGAGCTCAAGAGTTCAAGATCAGCCTGAGCAAGAGCGGGACCCCGTTTCTATAAATAGTCGGGCGTTGTGGCAGGTACATGTAGTCCAAGCTATGTGGGAGGCTGAGGTGACAGGATCACTTGAGGCCAAGAGTTTGAGGTTGACGTGAGCTATGATGGGAGTGACAAAATTCAATACTGGGGAAAATTAATCTTGTAATAAAGATGGTTATGTTCTTGCTAAATAACACTTAAAATAAAGATCCAAAGGAACAAATACACTATTTTCCCATAACCCAACTACCACATCTCAGTGCAAAACTCTAGAATATTTACAGAAGACGAAAATATTCAATACTCAAAAAAATAACATTTCCATTGTGTAGCATCTAACAAAAAATTACAAAGCTTCTAAAACAACAAGGGAATACAATCAATACTGAGGAGAAAAGTCAGTTGAAACCTATACAGAATAATATAAAATAAAATGATATTGGATAGAGCTGGAACATATTGTTCTTAGCAAAGTATCTCAAGAATGGAAGAAAAAGTATCTGATGTACTCAGCCCTACTATGAAACTAATTTATAGTTTTCATATGAAGGCTATACCCAATTATAACACAAGAATATGGGGAAAAGGGCACGGGAGGGGAAGGGAGGGCGATGATGGGTGGAGGGAGGGTAATTGGTGGGATCACACCTACGGTGCATCTTATAAGGGCACAGATGAAACTTAATAAATGCAGAATACAAATGTCTTTATACAATAACTAGGAAAGTGCCATGGAGGCTATATTAAACAGTTTGATGAAAATGTTTCAGATTGTATATGAAGCCAGCACATTGTACCCCACAATTGCACTAATGTACACAGTCATGATTTAATAAAAAAATAAAAAAACTAATAAAAAATAAAATATTAAAACATACCAAGCATATTTTGTATGTTCAATTAATTAGAGGAAAATGGAAATATCACATAAAGATATAAAAATATTAAAAATACTCAAATTGAATTTTACAGAGGAAAACTACAATGTCTACAATTACAAATACATTGGATGAGATTATGGCATACTAGACATTGCAGAACAAGAAACTTCTAACCAGAATGATAGCATACAAGGGAAAAGATGGAAATTAACAATATTAACTGAAAGATGTGACATCAGTACAGATTTCATGTATATAATGGAATATTATATGCAACTTATGCAAATAAATTCAATCACTTAGGTGAACTAGAAATGAAATCTTTGAAAGGCATTAAATGATAAGATTATGACAGAGAAATAGATAAGCTAGATAGTATTTTTTAAATCAGTGTTGTAGTGAAAAAAACCATGCCAAAAAAAAGTCTAAGCCCAGATGTTTTCATCATGAATTATACCAAGTAAGTAAGACAGAAAGAATACAAGTCTGCAAAAATTCTCTCAAAAATTTAAAGAAAAATTAAATCCCAAATCACCCTATAAGACTGCCACTGCTTTAATATTAAATCAGAGTAAGTAATTTAAACAAGATGACACCACAGGTCCAATGTGGTGGCTCACACCTGTCATCCCAGCACTCTGGGAGGCCAAGGTAGGAGGACTTCTTGAGGTCAGGAGTTTAAGACCAGCCTGAGAAAGAGTGATACATCATCTCTATAAAAAATAGAAAATTAGCTGGGTGTGGTAGTTATATAGGATAGTCCCAGCTACTCAAGAGGCTGAGGCAGGAGGATTGCTTGAGCCCAGGAGTTTGAGGTTGCACTGAGCTGTGATGAGGCCACTGTACTCTAGCCTGGGAAACAGAAAGAGGACTCAGGTCCTCAAAAAACAGAAAAAAAAAAAAAATGAAAGAAAGAGTAAAAGAAAAAAGGACACTACAGAGCTATATCTATCATTAATACAGATCTAAAACTCTTAACAGAACTTTACTAATTCAAATTAAATATAAAAGACTGATATAAAAAGATTCAAAAATAGTCTTATCCCAGGAATGTAAGGTTGGCTTAACATTTTAGTCTTTGAACTTCATCAATTTCATTTACAATGTTAACAGATTTTTAAAATATGATCATTTCAATACATATAGAAAAAGCAGTTTCAAAATCCAACATCCATTGTAAAAACCAGTTTCATCAACCTAGTAATAGAAGGAAAATCCTTAATCTCATTAACTGCATCTACAGAAAACACATAATTAGCATCATACTAAATGAAGGATGAAAGTCGGGAGCAATCAAGGATATTCAGTTTTGTCACTTCTATTCAATATTGTAATACAGGTTTTAATGAGTGCAGTAAGTCTGCTTAAGCAGAGTATAAAAAAAGACTCCTATCCCTTTCTGAAGATCTCTGGCATGCTTAGATGTGTGTATAGGGGCTTCAGTCCTCTTTAGAATACAGAAGACCTTGGTATCACCCCTAATCACGTTTTTCCTTAAAGTAGCTGAAATCAAGGTATAAGAGAAAGATGCTCTCGGGATGCACAGTGGATAAGAGTGGCACCAAGCCAGTTAGCAAAGCACATTTAGCTTTTAGTTTCCAGTGATGTGGCAGCTGCACATGTAGTATTTCTGATAGACTTTTTTTTCTTCTGTTAAAAAAATAAAAGTATCAAGAAAATCAGAGACAACTAATGCATTCAGGGAAAAAGCAAATGAAATCAATGTAACCTGGTTCTTTGTACACTCAATGAATTCCCAACAATAAAAAAGAAAAACCACCTTTTATTAAATACAGACTCTATTATGGGTATTAGTATAAAGATGTTTTTCAAACTCATTTAACCAAATCTACCCTGTGATATAGGCATTACTATTTCCACTTTTCATTTTCTAATCCCAATATTGCAGACATCATAACCAGTGTAGCTAAATTTGAACTCAGGTCCTTTCAGCATCATTCTTCTACCTATTTCTTTCATTTCTTCTTCTTCTTCTTCTTCTTTTTTTTTTTTTTGTAGTTTTTGGCCAGGGCTGGGTTTGAACCCACCACCTCTGGCATATGGGGCCCGCGTCCTACTCCTTTGAGCCACAGGGGCCACCCCATTCTTCTACCTATTTCAAGACACAATCATCTCACTACTCACTTTAATGTTTGCAATCAGCTCTTTCCAGCTGAAATTTAAATATGTGTAACTACTTATCCTAACATCACTTGTGTTAAAGTAGTTTGAAGCTAAATGAATTAGATGATATTATTAAATCAAATATGTGCGGGGTTTCCAATATCCTTTCATTTTTCACCTGAAACAGAATCCTTTGAGTATTTTTACATTCCCTTGCTATTATGGTACTATAATTTCTATAAATATTTTTGGTCTGTGCCCTGCCTTTAATGCCTTAGGAATATGAGACAGAAAATATAAATTATAGATTTTCCACAATAATATTATAGAGCACCTCAGGTGGCCTGGTGGTCAAACACAAGATTAAGTGTCAAGAAATCTGAGTTGAACATCTCTTGAGATCTGATGCTTATTCTCCTCTGTTTTCTTTTTCTTTGCTTTTCTTCTCTTTTTTAATTGCATAAGCCTTCTCCTCTGACTCCATCTTTAGCTACCATCTTGGCTGTTTCCTTAGCTCCATCCCTTTAGCAAATCTGCCAGTAAAAACATTACCAGTTCCCTCTCTGGTTTCACCCATGATAAATCTTTGATTTTGTTTCTCCAGAACATTTGCATCCCTGCCTTAGGCCTGTCACTCAGGCAATCATTATTAATCGGAACAAATTCTAAAGCAACATGCGTTATATCAGACATTTAGAAAGTTGCTAAAGAAACCAAATAAATAGTTTTTTTTTCCATTTCTATTGTCTTGGGATATTTATTTTATATCCTCTTCTGTCCCTTTATGGTGAGTTAGAGAAAAATAAGGGAGAGACAACTGTCTTTGCCACTGACCTGCCTCTTGATTCAGATTTCCCACTTGTAAAAAGAGACATTGATGTTTTTTAAATCGACTGTTTCATAGACTGGAGTGAGAAGTCCAGTAATAGATTTGAAAGACGTGCAGCAGACTTATCCAGTGTATTAACAGTACATAGATACTGCACATACTTATTTCTTGTAGAACTCATAGAAATCCTCTTAGTTTCTATTATCTGAATGGAACAGAAAAGGAAAGAGAACTAGAAAGTTAAAGAGAAGTGAATAAATAGCAGTGCTGAACTCTAATCTGACTCCAAAACCTCTTAGTAACATGACCTTGGACGTGTTGCTGGGAGCCTCATATTTCTCAGCCGTAAAAGGAAGTGAATGGCGGCTGTCACGTGTTCAAATACTCATTGAGCGAGTACGTGCTAGACACGTGCCCTGACACCACGGCAAGCTGAACACCAGAATAAAGTTCCACCCAACGGAGGGGCAAATATCTAAGTATTCATACTGGAAAAATGATCTGATGGTGTCCACTTTCTGTGAAGTGGGAGGTGACATCATCTGTGGGAAGTGAGGGGGCTGGGAAAGGACCGAGAAGAGAAGAGGCTGCCTGCGTAGCCCTTCTGGGGAACAAGGCGGAAAACTGTCTAGGAAAACACAAAGACTGAGGCCCGGGGCAGGGTGGAACCATGCAGGGACAATGGCCCCAATCCACGAGGTAGTGAGATGTGCTCCAGGGGGAAATTCCGCATCTGAGTCTCCCGATTGTCCTCCCTGCGGGCTGCCACCTCCCTGCGGGCTGCCTGTGCACAGCAGCGCAGTGGCTCCTTGAGCCTCAGCAAGCGCTCCAGCTCCTGGAATTAACGCGCCCCAAACGCAACCTCGGAGCTGGACCCATCACTTGGGCTTCCCTAGTCCCCGCTCAGCTCCTCCGCCTGAGCCCCAGTTTCCGCTCCTGGAACTCGGCGTCTCCTGCTCAGCCTCCCCGGGAACACCTTCCCCTCTAGGCGGGCGGTACTAACTCCCTCCCCGCTGTGGCAGGGCCTGCGCGTCTGGAGTGTGACTCTGACTGTGTCACCCCCTAACTGCCCCTTTGAGAAGTGCCTAAAAATAGATTTCTGTGTGTGCGTGTTTAAGAAAGAACCGATTTAAATACTATGAGAAATAGAAACATAATTCTGCGATTGTACATAAGGCATGTCGGCGAGGAGAGGATGGTCAGGGAAGACTTCCTCGAAAAATGTGCTTTAAGTTCACAAATGAAGGCTAAATGAAATTGACTAGGCAAAGTGAGAGGGGCAGGGAAGGTTCCTGACCTAGAAAATGCTGGTGGCCAGTGAAAGTCTGACGTTTTTGTCTTTTATTTTTTCAGATCTGAATGATCCTGCCAGTGGAGCTGGAAGCGGAAGGGACAGGGAGTTTCCTGTGACAAAGTCTTCCTATCGGATGTGGTGAAGTTTAAGAGAGACAGGGCCAGCCCCAGAAAGTGCTCTGTAAATCAGAAAGCACTGTGTTATGTGAAGGTCTGCGGGAGTTTTGCCGGTTTCTTATTTTAAAAGACTCTAACATTTCCCCCAACTATTCGTAGAGTCTTAGCATACAGTGAAGTCTTTTCATGGCATGAAATTGGGGTTTACAGTAGCTTCTGTTTCAACTTTAACGAAGCTGGAGACAATTCTGAATTGAAGTTAGATTAACTCCTGGGATGAAAATGTGCTCAGAAGTATTAAACATGCAGTTCCGAGCTGTTTCTAAAGAAACTGTCCCCAGACTGAAAACATGCAACCGTAATTTGAGTTATTTTATATATATATATATATATATATTTTTTTTTTTTTCAGTGTGTTTCCTGGCTGAAGAGGGGAGAACTTCAGCCATTCAGAGAACAGAGTCGCAGACAGGAGGGGAGCCAGGAGAGAAATCTGTGAGCTGCTGACTGGATGTGTTGTTAACCTCAAGGTCCTGCAGCAAAACAGAACGGATCCCCTCCTGGGAGTCTTGCTCACCCTCCTTCTAGGTTGGCCCCTAGTTAGGACTAGACTTCACCCTCCTACCAGTAACAGTAGTCCTTCATCAAAAGTATTATTTTTCCACTAAGGACACCTGAGAAAATTTTTCTGCTAACTACCGGCTCCAAGTGGACGTGGAAAATCTCTTAAGACCCTTGGGTTGACCACCTTGGTAGTTTGGGAGACCACTGTCAGGTACTGACTGAATTTCTAATGTTGCTTATAGAGATGGTGAACTTGGCCTTGTGTCACAGAAGGGCAGTGTGGGCCTCGCAGCAGCATCAGAAAGGGGCTTTAGCACTGGCTTTGCAAGTACAATTCATTTGTCACCACATGGCCATTTTTCAGACACTCAGAGCCTCAGGATCCAGAGTTGTAAGCTGTTTACCAGGAAATTCCCTTTTAACCATAAAAATAAATTCCTTATTTACATTGTTTAACATTAAGTTGAAAAGAAAATTAAAAATACTACTTAAATTATAATATGCATTTTGTAAAAAGAAAAAAAACCTACACCTTCCAACTAAAGTTCACGTATTGAAATTACTATCTGAGACAAGCTGGTTTCTGAGAATGAGGGCTGAGGAAGTAAAAATAACCTGGAGTGAAAACTTCCAGAGCTGAGTTCTAGAACTCTGCTGTTGATAAGCTAAAATCTCTAGTTCTTGACTAACCTTTATTAGAGGACTACTCTGCTACCCTAAGGATAATATAAAGTTAAGAGACAAAGCATGTTTCTGTAGCATTTGGATTTTGCAAAAAACTCTTCCTCTTTTATAACCTCCCTTCCTTCACACATCACATTTCTAATAAGGGTGGGAAAATCAGTGTGTGGAAGGCTCAGAAAACAAAGTCCCAGAGTCCTGATGTGGTAAAAATTTATACCCCTTTATGGTTCCTAGAGCTGCAGGCCTTTTGGGAAGGTGATAAAAATAGGGACCCTTACCATGGGACAGGAAAATGTCCAGCGCGGCCATTGGAAATGCAGTGGAGGGGGCAGAGAGAGCTCAGCATGGGGGTGGGTTGGCAAGACTGGGCCCTGGTACCTGTAGGTCTTCACGGTCCACTTCCACATCCCCGCTCTCTCCTCCTCTACTGGCTCCACCAAACCCCAACCTTCCATGGTCACCCACATTTCCTTTTCTGGGTGCACAACCCCCCTCATCTGTTTGACCCTCTCTCCATATTTCCCCTTACTGCTTTCTATTATTGCCACTCCTCAGCCCTTACTAGAAGGATATGACTGGGGAAAGAGTCCATGCTCATCATAAGCACCTGGTCAACACCTATGGCTCCTACACTGTGCAGATGTCCAGTGAGCAATACATAAGGACCAAAACAAGCCACCATCAAGGTCACTGATACTGGAATTAATCCACTGGAATTAAGGGTCGTACAGTATAATTTTAATACCCTTTCATATCAGAGTTTTCAAAAACACATAATGGTCATTGGAAGAAATTGCAGAGTTGTACCTACAAATCTGGTGAATTTGCATTCCTTCATTTTCAAGTTGGCCAAGTTTCATTCACTTACTCTTCATTCAACAGCCTTTTATGGATCTTGTACCTGTTGAGTAATGTACTGGGGGTTTAAGATGAAAGGCATGACCCTGGTTGAGGAGAGGACAGACGTGCTAAGCATACATCACAAGTGCCACTGTCCTTTCCTCTCATGCTCTGACAGGCTTCTTGAGCTGCTTACAGTACACTTACCCCAGAAACCATCTCAGCATAGCATAACCAAGTCCAGTTTTTAGAGGTGGCAGGAGAGGTAAACCCTTTGTCTGGTACCAGAGCAGAAATGTTCATGAAGAGATGGCTGTTCTTCTGCCTTGGAGTTGACATCCACTAGTTGCCCAGTTTTGGGCAGGAATGTATGTATCAAGAAAGGAGAACTTCTCCCGGCAATCTTATCTCAGTATTCTTGGTGGTTTTCTGCCTCTACTACCTGGTTTCTGACAGCTTTAGTGGTCCTCAAGTTGGTTGCTGTGCAAATGATTTTAAGGAAGAGCTGCAGGGTTATTAAAGATAAGAATTTTACATCCTGTGGGAAGGTTGCAATCTCTCTTCATTCAGAAGTTTCTTCTTGAGAATTTATGGATCCCTCTCTGTGCCAGCCATTCTGGTAGACACTGCAGATTTGGGAACAATGAGAAACTGTATTCACCTAAGCCTCATGGAAGAGATATATATTAAACTAAATACCAATCACAATAATGCAATGATGTAGGAATGTACAAAGCTCCAGAGGAATCCAGGGGAGAAATGATTGGTTCTGCCTCAGAGCATCAAAAAATGCATTTAAAAGGAGGGACATTTGAGCTGAATTTTAAAGGAGAAGTGGAGCACAGTAGACTGAGAAAATGAAAATCAGCTTTCCAAGGAAGGGAAGAACAGGGGAGACAAATGCACCAAGGTTTGATAATGCGTCAGGCTGAACAAGGCTGCTAAAGTTGTTTGGACCCAGCTTATGGAGAAATTTGAATGCTAGGCTCAAGAGAGTACAAATAAAAGAGAAAAAAATCACTGATTTGTTTGTTACCATTATGTCATTTGTGTATTTTCTCATATCTACAAGCCAGGAGCTATTGGTTCCTGTCACTAAATGAGGCCGGTCATCAACAAGGGAAATCTATCAAGACATTCTAGAAGGAAAAAGGAGAAAAAGAAGGAAAAAAGAAAAGAAGGATGGAAGGGAGAGAAAACAGTAAGGAGAGAGGTAGAAGTCATCCCACAAAGAAGGAAAAGGAGAAATAAAGAGTAAGAAGTCATCTGGGTCCTCTGCCAGCAAGAGTTAGAAAAGCTGATTGCTTAAGATAAACTGAAGTAAAACAAAATATGCTCCATATGTTGAAACTGTATACTTGGTTTGAGATAAACAAAAACATGTTTGGTGAATAGCTTCCATAATTAAAAAGAAATTAAAAGAAAAAAGAAAAACCATCTGGGGATGGGTACATTCTTAGACACACGCATGCATGCGTGCACACACACACACACACTAAAATGATTCCAAAATTTGAGGTTTTTCTTGACTTAAGTAAATTTGCTTGTTGCAAAAGTGCATTGCAACAGGCTTTGCCCAAAGCACCCCATGCTTCATTTCCATGTTGGAGCTATATGGGGTTACTGAGCAGGGGTTACTGAGCATTGCTCAAAAACAAAAAGAGCTTTCTAAATCTTGTCCTTTGTTCCTGCTCTCTTCTCTGCCGTGCATGTACCTCCTCCCTTTTTTCCTCTAAATGGTTCTTAATTGGCTACTCACCCCTCAGTGCCCAACCCAAAGGTCACCTGTTCCCAGTAGCTATTCATGGCTTCTTCCTCTGTGAACTCCATGCACTTTACTTCAGGTTCCTAGAAATTCTGGAACTAAGTACCACAAAGACTCCATGTCTTACAAACAATAGTTGTTTATTGTTTTATGGTTCTGCAGGCTGGACTACCAAATCAGAGTGTCTGTTGACAGAGTTTGTTCCTTCTGAGGGCCCTGAGAGAGAATCTGTTCTATGCTTCTCCCCTCGCCTCTGGGGATGGGTGGCCATCCTTGGCATTCCTTGGACTGTGGATGAGTCATTCCAATCCACACCTCCGTCTTCGCATGACTGTCTTCCTGTGTGTCTGTGTCTTCACGTGGCAAGGACTTCTTACAAGGATGCCAGTCACGTTGGATTAGGCGAACATTCTACTCCAAGATAACCTTACCTTAACAAATATCTGTAATAATTCTTATTTCCAAATTAGCTTGCATTCTGACATATTTGGAATCATGAATTCAACCTGTCTTTTGGGGAGGGAGACACAACTTAGTCCCTAACAACATGTCTCTAATACAGCTCTTGTTTCATGATGGAGTCAGATGTGTCCATGTCTACGTCCCTTCTCCCCAGAGAAGTCAATGAGAAACTCCATTGCAAGGACAAGTAAGTATAGTTAACAAGGGTTTGAATGTCTCCAAGGGTAGCACAGTGAATTGTTAAGTTCATAGTTAACCTTTTAATTAAATTTAATATAGGCCAGAGAAATTATGGAAGGGAGTTTCTAATTCAAGATAAAAAGAGAAGACTAGGAGGCAGTTAAGTCTATACCTGATGTGGTGAACACTGGGCACATGGTGATATTCATGTCCCCACACTTTCTGGAAAGGCATTTCTTCCCTGGTAGTGGGCAGTGCTGCAGACAGGAGCTCTTGCTGGGATAAACAAATGGCACGAGCATCTGAGAATAAAAGATCCATGTGTGAATGTAGTTCTGCCTATGTAGCTAGTTGCATTCATACTGTTACTTCTCCTCTGTGGGCTCAATTTATCCTCAAAAGATGAAAATTAGACCAGAAGGATCCGTTTTACAACTAAAAGAATAGTAACTCTCTTTTCATGTGAAATAGTTTATTTTTGTTTGTATCTTTAAAACTTTTTTTTTAATTTTATTATCTTTATTATTAAATCTTAGCTGTGTACAATAGTGCAATCAAGGAGTACAATGTGCTGGTTTCATATACAATCTTAACTATTTTCATCAAACTGATTAACATAACCTTCCTGGCATTTTCTCAGTTCTTTTATTTATTTATTTTTACTTTTTGGCTGGGGCTGGCTTTGAACCTGCCACCTCCAGCATATGGGACCAGCGCCATACTCCTTTGAGCCACAGGTGCCACCCATTTTCTCAGTTCTTATATGAAGACATTTGTATTCTGCATTTAGTGAGGTTCGCCTGTACCCTTCTAAGATGCACCGTAGGTGTGGCCCCACCAGTTACCCTCCCACCGCCCCAACCTCCCTCCTCCCCTCCCTACCCTTGCCCCTTTCCCCATATTCTTGTGTTATAGTTGTTTTTTGTTTGAAGGACCGTGGTTCCATTGACCGGAAGTAGGATTTCTCAACCCTGGTGTCAGGGGCGTTTCGGGCTGGTAATTCTTTGTTGTGGGGACCATTCGGTGTCTTGTAGGATGATAGCAACACTCCTGGCCTTTACTCACTAGATTCCAGTACCACTCTCAGAATTGTGACAATCGGTGGTGCCTCCAGACATGGCCAGATGACCCTTGGGGGAAGATTCACCCCAGTCGAGCACCACTGATCTAAGTAAGGGTCTGGGTAAAGGCTGGCACAGGACAGGAAAGGAAGATTTCTGTTTCTGCCTTGTAGATTTGCTGTCTTGCAGGGACCTACCTGCTGGAGGTGCCGAATGCTAGTTGGAGAACAAGGTTGAAGTTCAACTTCATATTTGGTTCTATCTCTTCCTAAAGTTGAAAGCCTTGTACCACTAAGGGAAGACCTGCCTTTATTATCCTAAGCTAACTGGGGTTCTGGACACAGTGACTTAGAGTTGGTGCTCAGAGGACTGAGGTTGTTCCTGGGACAGGGGTTTGGTCTGTCTCACAAGGCCTGGGCACCCAGGGCAGGTGATTCTCCTCATGTCCCAGTGAGATGAGCACCCATGGGCCGGGCCTCTCTGTTACTGCCATCTGCAATGGGAAACTCTAAGGTCACTTACCCCATTGGGCCTGTTTCCACAACCCACAGCCCCTGGTACAAGAGATAATGCCGTTACTTAGTTGTTCTGATTTTATTTGTAACCCCCCTAACTTCCTTCCCTGCTTAGGTGAGCTTGACATCTCTTCAAAGCTGTCTTAAGACATTTTCTAGTCTGGATGGACTTGAAATCCATTCTTAGTGAAGTCACAAGAATGGAAAAGCAAGTATCCAATGTACTTAGTACTAATATGAAACCAGTAGATGAACTAATACACCCACAGAAGAGAAAAACGCAATTTACGTTGGGAGGGAGGAAGGGGATTTGTCTGCTCCCACATAATAGGACACAACTACAACAGGGACTTCACCTAACAAATGCTGACACTGCAACCTGATCGTTTGTACCCTCATTAATCTGAAATAAAAAAATAATAACAAAAAAAAGACATTTTCTTGCTTTCCTGCCTGGTTCTAGCAATGACGTTAAGACCCTTCTGTTAGGTCCTCCGCTCTATTATATAATTCATTTCTACTCCTATTTTTTCTAAAACATATTGTTTTATTTTATTTATTATTATTATTATTATTATTATTATTATTATTATTATTATTATTTTGCAGTTTTTGGCCAGGGCTGGGTTTGAACCCACCACCTCCAGCATATGGGGCTGGTGCTCTACTCCTTTGAGCCACAGGTGCCGCCCCTCTACTCCTATCTTTATTTCCAGATTGTACAGATGAAATTCCACTGCACCCCACTAGCCCCTTCCACCACCTCCAAAAGCTTATTACTAACTTTCTTCAGTGATTTCTCCAGCACGTAATTTCAGATTTGCGCCATGCTTCCCTTTGCGGGGCAGGACTAGAACCGCTTCTGTTGAATCCCGTATCCTGAGGCCACAGCATGAAAACGATGCTGAAACCTGTGTCCAGGAGCAGAAGGAGCCCCAGGGGGCTGCAGTGTCGTGGTCAGCAGGGAGAGTGGGCAAAGATGAGTGGGCAGGGGCCAGGTCATTCTGTGCCTTTTAGCCCCTGGGTAAAGTGTTTGGGTTTTATTCCAAACCATTTGGGAAGCCAGGAGAGGGTTTTAAGTGTAGGAGTAATAGGGTGAAATTATACCTTAAAAAGATCTCTCTGACTACTCCTCTGGGGAGAATGGATTGTAAGGAACAAGTGTTGTGGTGAAGACAGAGGCTGGGAGGCCTTTGCTAGAGTCCCTGTGAGGAGTGGTGATGTCTGGGACCAGACGACCTGAAAGGTGTTACATGTTCGTGACAGTAATTGGGATAGTGGTTCGTGAATGTTTGCAATGAGGCTATGGGGGGGGGCATATCACTGGAAGGAAGGGCACTTAGGCCATTACCGATACTTGCCTCCACAGTCAGGAATGGACTTTCGTCATTTGAGAAACAGAATGAAGAGGATTATCACTGTTTTGTATTTTTAGCCAAGTGTAAATGATGTTACACCTCTTGTACTTCTGTGCCTCTACGTCGGTTTTTCTGTGTCTTGCCAGAATTGCACTTGGAAACTTATGGCCCACAGGATGCTCATGGTTCCTTTCCTCTGCCTCTCCTCTCCCAGAGCTGTCCTCAGTGGGCCAGCAGGAATAATTCAGTCAGTACAGCCCTTTGGAAAAAAGTATGGAGAATCCTCAAAGAGCTAAAAGTAGACCTTCCATTTGACCTTGAAATCCCTTTACTAGGTATCTACCCAGAAGAAAAAAAATCATTTTACTATAAGGACATTTGTACTTGAATGTCTATCACAGTTCAATTCACAGACGCTAAGATGCCCATCAACTCACAGATGGATAGACTGTGCTGTATTTATACACGCGCACACACACACATACATACATATTTATATGTGCTATTTACATATATACATGCACACACCATGAAATACTGTTCAGCCATAAAGAAAGAAAGAAAGGTGGAGACTTCACATCTTTTGCAATTACCTGGATGGATTTGGAAAACATTCTCCTAAGTATAACAAGAATGGAAAAACAATTTTCCAGTGTACTCAAAACTAATACGAAACTAGTAGATGAACAACTACACTCCCACACAAGGAAAAAAAAACTCAAGTTTTTAAAATTCAGTGGGGGGAGGGGGCAGCGGGAGGAGGACAGGGTGGGGGGCCTTGATAAGCTCTCACCTAATGGGTGCAATGTAGGGTTATGTGGCACACCTGGGTGCAGAGCTCAACTACAACTGAGACTTCTTTTTCCTAACAAATTCAAACAATGTAACCTAATCATTTGTACCCACATATTAATCTGAAATTAAGACAACATAATGATGGTCTTTGAATTTCCAATTAGTAACTTCCATGAGGCGAACAGTAACAGCTGGCCCCCCCCGCCCCCCATGAGCCTGGTGTGGAGAAGGATCAGGTCTTGAACCACCACCGCACTGCACATCCACAGCTGGTCATTGTCACAGGAGCCGGTGCCTACTCCTAAGGGTGCTGGGCGACCCCATAATCCCATGACCCCAGCTCTGCCTCCTGTCTCCCCCACTCCGAAAAAAAAAATGCCTCCATCATTGTTCCCCCTCTTCGGTGACACTGAGCCCATAGACACGTCCATGTATTCCTACTTTAGAGGTCCGGTCATTACACAAGGTCTTTTTCTCCATAGTCTCATGTCGTTTCCCCTATTTTCAAAATCTTTATTGTAAAGACTTAAGAACTCAGGAGGAAAAAAAAAACAATAATAAAGTGTTGAATCTGGACTAGTGTTTCTCTTTCTTTTCTTTTTTTTTTTTTTGAGACAGAGCCTCAAGCTATCACCCTGGATAGAGTGCTATGGCATCATAGCTCACAGCAGCCTCCAATTCCTGGGCTCAAGTGAGTCTCTTGCCTCTGCCTCCCAAGTAGCTGGGACTACAGGCACCCGCCACAACGTCCGGCCATTTTTTTTTTTTTTTTTTTTGGTTGCAGCTGTCATTGTTGTTTGGCGGGCCCAGGCTGGATTCGAACCCACCAGCTCAGGTGTACGTGGCTGGTGCCTTAACCTGTTGAGCCACAGGCGCCGTGCCTGGACTAGTGTTTCTCATCGTAGGGGGCTCCTGATGTTTTGAGGGTGACCAGTCTGTGAACTAAGACGTTCTCAAATCATGGAAGACGTTACTATCTTCACCCACAAAGTGCCAGTGGGACCTCCAAACTGTTATGACAACCCCAAACACTCCCGGCATTAGAATTGTGAATTAGCCTCCAAGGTTGAAATCTTACCAAGCTAGCATACAGTACTGGGGCATTTAACAACACTTAAGATTTGCCTTACTTAGAGATTTAATTTATTAGATGTATTAAGAACTAATAAGGAGAGATTGTACATTACCCGACAATTGTGGTTCTTAGAAAGGGAATTGTTGATGTTAGTAAACTTTAATAAGTAAAATAAGTATGGTTTAAATTATTTACTTAAATTGGTAAATGGGATCAAACATTTAGAGACCGTGATATATTAATTGAGAGTGAGGTAAAAATTTACATAAGGTCATCAATAATTTGTATTTTTCCCAGCTGACGTGATTTCTCAGTATCTTAAAAACAAATTCATAGAACTTTGGTTTCTGCTGCTTTAATCCATCTTATTGCACAATGAATATTTCACGATTCAGTCAAACTTTTCAATGTGTTATACATAGTAATGTTTATTCTGCTAGATTTTAACACTTTAAAAAGAAGTTTGAAAACTCTTTAAGGCTTTGAAGTTCTTTTTGATAGGTAGATAGTACACTTTACTTAACTAATATTTGCAGTTTATATGATTTTGCCTCGTATTAAATTGTAATATTTGAAAAAATGTATTTTTTGTTAGGGATGTATATTGAAATACTTACAGGTGAAATGAAATTTTCTTTAAAATACCCTCATGGGGAAAATATGAGGGTATCAGAAGAAATTAATTATTAGATCTAGGTAATAGATATATGAGGCTTATATCTTAGTCTTTCTATGTTTAAATATCTTTAAAATTTTCAAATAAAATGTTCAAAGAAAGTGATTCTTAAATTTCCCTTTAAAGAACTTTGAAGTTCACAGGATCCTGCATTTTTCTTATATGCTTTCTGTCCTGTGGGCATATATGGCCCTTGCAGCCTCTATCTAATTGACTTCAGGGTTATATTTCATGGTGTTGTGTTATTCTCTAGTCACAATTCTAAGATCTTTCCAAGGACAGGATCCATGATGCCCTCCTTATCCTTTGGGCCACACAATTTCTAAGATGCTGCCTTTTGTAGTAGGCTATCTTTTCATAAATGTACTGTACTTTTCTAGCCATAGTCTAGAACTTATGAAGGCAGGGATTTGAAAAAAATACCTCTTGGCACCTTCAGGCTAAGCATAACCAACCACACATAGCCTGTGAGTTACAGATAAGTAGTTACAGTTTTATTTTGTATCTGTCTATCTAACTATGTCTGGGTCTCTATGTGTGTATTTTCTTGCCCATTATTTTCTATTACTTTTCCTTCATACTAAATACATATTTGTGTTTAAGGGCTTGAGTACAGGGCTTTGACTCTCTGTGTGCAAATTGCTTAATCTTTCTAGTCCTCAGTTTCCTCATTTATAAAATGAGCCGATTATAATGGTGTTAACCTCATAGGGCTGCAGAGAGGTTGAATTAATGTATGCATAAAAATAAGTGCTCCATTATCAATGTTAGCTATTGTTAGTAAAAAAAGTTACTTATAGCACTTCTCTTAAAAAACAATTTACTTTCTTTCATTTTGAATTTGGAGCCTTTATTTGAAAATTATATCCTTAACGTACTGTTATCATATTAAAATATTCTGTTCTGAAATTTTGAAACAGCCTCTTGTTCTGGTGTTTGGAGATTCAGTTCACATGGTCACCCTGCTGCTCCTGCCACACCATGGATTATCAACTCTCCTGGCTGTTTGAAATAATGCGAGGAAGGGCAGGATCTCAAATGAGTGCCTCCTCTCTCACAATCTGTAGTTTGACGGGATCAGAGCTCTAGCAAATCATCTCTCTTCCATTGTACTATCATTGACTTATTTTTTGCAAATCTCAGATTCACATGCTAATGATAGTCTTTCAAAACGAATAATTCAGAAAGTCACATTTTTATGCAGCTAAAACCATCCCTGAAATAAATAAGTAAAATGTTTCTAAGTGTTTAGAAAATATGTATGAATAAAAATTTCCGATTGGAATTATCTCCTGAGTATCGATAGTCTTGTCACTCAAATAACAAAACTAAGGACAACACTTATTTCTCTATCTTATGTCTTATACCAAACTTTTGTTACCATTTCCCACTTAAAAATGAGAAACATATTAGTATGTTATTTTTTTAAACTTGTCTCTTGGGTGGAGCTTTGTTTTCAAAACTGATTTAAAAATCTGGAATTTATTTGAAGCTCTTTGACTGCACGGGTGTTCCAATAGATGTACATCCTTATTGCCGATTATACATGTGTGGTTATGTTACAACCGCTGTGGGATCCCTGCTTCACGGACAATTTAAGAGAGTTGGATTTGTGACTCAAATTATTAAAAATACCTTAATGTGCTTGGCATGATATGTGACTTGAACTCTTTATTTTTAAAATGGGAACAGGGACTCGGGACCTATAGCTTAAGCAGCTAAGGTGCCAGCTGCATATACCAGAGTTGGTGTGCTTGAATCCAGCCCAGGCCCGCCAAACGACGACAACTACAACAGAAAAATAGCCAGGCATTGTGGCAGGCACCTGTGGTCCCAGCTACTTGAGAGGCTGAGGCAAGAGAATTGCTTAAACCCAGGAGTTGGAGGTTGCTGTGAGCTGTGATGCCATGGCACTCTAGCCAGGGTGACAGCTTGAGGCTCTGTCTCAAAAAAAAATAAAAAATAAAAAAAATAATAAAATGGGAACGGGGCACAGAATGAACACAGATGGGTTCTTCCGGCTCTAAAATATTATAAATTAAAAAATAGAACACACAAGACATTTCCCTTGTGCTTTCTATGTAGGTATTGTGGTGACCAAGGGGGTGTGGCCTCCATCTCAGTTCAGGCAGAGCACTGTCACGGGGACGGTGGGCCTCACTTAGCCTCGGAAGGCTCTGATTAGTATTTCAACCTAATGCTGAAGACGAGTGTCCCTTTGTGGTGAAGATTTTTGCCAAGTAAATTATTTTTGAATGATGATTCTCAACTGTTATTATTGTTTCTAAACTATCATAATTTGTAAAACTAAATTAGATCAAGGAGTATCTGGGAGATGTTAGCTGAAGGCCTTCCTTGGGTGGGTAGCAGTTGAGTCCATCAACTCATGGGGTGGTTTGGAATAGCGTGGTTTATGAAATGTACATCTTGTTTTATTCAGATTATACGGGAGAGCTTTGCCAATCGAAGATTGATTATTGTATCCTGGAACCGTGCAGAAATGGAGCAACGTGTATTTCTAGTCCCAGCGGATTCACCTGCCAGTGTCCAGAAGGTAACTACCTTCTGTTCTTTACTACAGGAAGACCTTCTGCTTTCCTTTTTAAACCATAGACTAATTTGGTTAGCTTTGTACTTTAAATTTCTAAAAATGTTGTTCCATTAATAAAACAAAATAGGTAACGCTTCTTTTTTTTTTTTTTTTTAAAGCTATATGCTGTAGTAGCTTAAAAATTACATTTAAATTTTGGACATGGTCAAGGGATTTCTGTCATTTTCATTTATACATCTTAAAGGAATAGCTATAACAAAACAAGGAATTTTACTTGTTTAAGTTCCTATGTTGTTACAATTATTTGGTTTTTGATACCAGTTCACATTGAAACATTCAACTTGAAGTTCATCTGCTTTTGTTTTGAAATCAACCTTATAATGCCTTAGAAAATTCAAGTTACCTGGAGAGCCATTTTTAGGACTGCTTTTATTTAAAAAAAAATAAAACAAAACAAAAAACAGTTTTTACTGTCAGCTTAGTTTTACCTGAAGAAGCGGGGAGATAATCCCAGCTATCAAGCTGGTGTTCAAGGAATTATTTTGTACTATGAGGAAGTTCAGTTCTCATTTCTGCTTGAGGGAATGTTATGGGAGGGATTACGTTAAATCTTTATTTTTGTAAGAATAACACGATGTTAGGTTTTTTTTTTTTTTGAACTGGCATGTAAGTTTCCTGATCCACGGAAATGACATTGACAGCTACACAGCGTCACAGCCTCCGCAGAGATTAAATGTAGAGCCTGAGTGGATGAGGAGACATTTCCCTACTCAGTTACCCCGGACCGCTGGTAACCGAGAGGCTGGGGTGGGGGGCAGCGTGGGACGGGTGTTGACAGCCCGTGTTGGGGCCGTGAGCCCTTGTGATGGGCAGCGCCTCACACGCTCTAATACTTTGAAGGAGTGGACTGGGACTAAGGAATGCAGATTCTCCCTGCTCACCGGGGGCCTGGCCTGGCAGAGGCCCACCTGAGTTTCCTTCTCCCAGGCTGCCTGTCCTGGGCCTGTGTTAAATGTGCACGTCCAGTCCTGCTGTTCGCCCTCCACTTCTCCTTCTGCAGGGTGGACTCGACTGTTTTAAACAAGTGGGAAAACTTAGGAGACATTGCTGAGGCCTGATGACCGAGTGAGCAGCACCAACGCCCACTCCTGTGAAGTGCACTCTGCATTTCCCGGAGCTGTCACAGCCTCCCTGGGTGCGGGCTGCCTGGCTCTGCTTGAGGCCTTGCTGTTTAGTCCAGGGCAGGCTTCAGAGTCAGTCATTCTGGGATCAAACGGGATTTTCCTGCAAGAGCTTTAGGAACTCCAAAACACCTAATTATTATTGTTATTAGAAAGTTATAGTGAGACTCCAGAGGGCAATTTGCCCAAAATAACAGTGGTAGTAAAAGATAGCTTTGAACTATAACCTAGGACTTTTGCTGTCGCTCACGTTTCCATTTGCAATCTTCAGTAAAGATTCGCTGAAGTACAGAGCGTTTCCTCAGTACCGGGCACTATTCCAGTGCCAGGGTATAATGCTGAGGGAGGCAGAGGGGGCCCCTCCCGTGGTGCACACAAGTATGTAGGTAATGCAGGGATAGGGGTCTTGAGGATGTACTGAAGGGCCCTGCAGGTCTTGGGGTGCTTGGAGACACTCCCCCGTGCAGAGACCCTGAGAGGAAAGGGAGGAGGTGGTGCTTTGGAGGGCAGGGCTGAGCGAAGAGGATTAGGGGTGGTGCCCACAGCCGGTGCAAGGCCTGCAGGGCTGGGGGGTTGGGGGGTCCTTTCACCTTCATCCTAGAGGGGAAGGAGTCAGAGACTGAGGTCTGAAATCAGGGCTCACCACTTCTTAGCAGCTTTGTCCATGGGCAGGTGCCTTCACACTGTCTTGATGTTTTAATCTGTAAAGTGGGGCAATGATGATGCCTACCGCATAGGGTCAGTGTGGGGCTTCAGTGAGGTGGTGTGGATAATAAAGTACTTAGCACCATACCTGGCCAAGTGCTCAGTAAATACTAGCTGCTTTATCATTGTTTCCATAACGATGATTACTGTTAAACCATTGATATTTAAACAGGGGAATTTGAACTTTTCATTCTGGAATGATGTAGCACATAATTTTGGAGAGAGATAGGGTAGGAAAGGAGGAGTTTGGGGACTGTCACAGAAGTCCAAGAAGTAGATGTTGGCTGCTGGGAAGAGAAGGAGGAATTTGAAAAGGAGGGAAGCTGACAGATGTGGGAGAACTTTGAAGACAAAGTGGAGGGCGCCTGGAGAAGGCTAGGAGGTGGAGAGTGAGGTGGCAAGTTCAGGCTTCTGCCACTTTGTAGTTGGTTGTGCCATTGATGGAGAAGCAGAAAAACGGAGAAGTGTTCCACTTGGGACACACTGGCTTTGAGCGACCCTTGTGACATTCAAGGGAGATGTCGGCTGGGCAGTTGCTGTTTGAATCTCGAAGCCTGGGCCCAGTCTAAAGACAGACCTGTCTCGACAGATCAATGGGATTGTCTAAGGACACGCCTCCTTAATGCGGTGTCAGTCAAGTCCGCTGTGCTGCCCAGATAGAGCCTAGCAAAAGTGCAAAGCTCTAGAAGTAAAAAGATGAAGGTGGATCTCCCATTATGAGGACTTTCAGTCAGAGGGGGCCGTGAGAGTAGTTGAGAGAATTCTGCTGCCTCTCAGCCGGGCACATTACTGGTGGAGCCACTTTCAAAGCAGCCCCTCCCACTGGCCCACTCTTAGAGTGCTTGTTTTTATAGATTAGCAGCAACTAATGTTTACAGAGCACTCTGCACTTTGAAAAGAGCCGGTGTCTCCTGGATCCTTCTCAGCTGTAGTGGGAAAGCAGGCTCAGAGTGTCTCAAAGCCACAAAGCGTTCTGGAGTTCTGAGCCAGGCCCCTGCACCTTGCCCGCCTCCTTTGCAGCTTCTCCCTTCCACGTTTGCGTTGATTGTGTCCGTCATAGGGCCGTGCCATGCTCTTGGAGGGAGGAAATGTATTTCGTTCATCTTCTTGTCCTGCCTGCTCTTAATACCTTACACATGGATCATGTTTTATGTTAACTTAGAGTTGGCCAGTAATTCAATTATAAAAGTCAGCACCCAGATGTCACCCATGACGTCTACTAATTTGATTCTCACAACAATCCTATGAAGCACACACTATTAATACTTCCACTTAACAGATTGGAAAGCTGAGGCAACTTGACTGAGGTCAGCAGGGCAGAAATGGAAACTGTGGCAGGTGGGCTCTTGAGTTCCTATCACTGCCCTACGCTGTCGCTGAATGTATTCTTTAAAAGAAATGCCATTATGTTTTGATTTTTTTATTGATTTATTTATTTAAAAAAATCTATATCTTTATTTGTCTTCTTTTTTATCCTTTTTCTAGTTTTTCTTTGGGTTCTCTGCCCAAAGCAGTCTATTTTGTGGGTCATTATGCTTATTTTTAAAAGTTATCTTTCCAGCCATAATCATGAGTAAAGTACATGCAAAGAAAACTTCTAAATGTCTCTGCTATTTAAATTCTCAAGTCTGGATAAAGCGAGAATTTTTTTTTTTTTTTTTTTTTTGATGAGTACAGTGAAATACTTTTACATCAATCCCTTGCAGGCTGGAAAGCTGTTAAAACTGGGTTTTCCCTGTAGATAGTGCTTTCAACATCACTGTTCATCTACTTCCTTTTTCCCACCCTTTCATCTTCATTTTGTTTCCTTCAAGGATCCTTTTCTATGTGGTCTGGGCCAAGTCCTCAGAGGCCGAGTTCCCACCTGGGCGCTCTTCCTTTGCCTCCTGCCCTTTCACAAAGTTCCAAGCCGGGCAGGCCTCACCTGTGTGCGCCTTCGGGGTGCACCTGTGTTTCTCTCCTGCCGAGACCTTCGTCTTTCATCACTGTGTTCTGGCTTTTCTTTGATCTTCTACATAACTCTAACTAGTTCATACTGAAAAAGTGTAGTTTCAGGTTCTAGTTACAGTGGGGTGAGCAGGAAGAAATATATGAGAAATACAAGTAGAAATATCATGAGTGTTTGCTCCTGTCTTCCTTGTTGAATAATCACAGCAGCACTAACGGAGTATAACTACGACCTGGCATTATTGCTTTCAAATTTACCCCTTACCCTGAGATTGTCTTGATGTTTGGTTTAGAACTTGGAGATCCTTAAATTTTAAACTAAATGCATTTTAGTTCTGAAGATGTCTAATTATATGCATATTGGTATTTAAATGTGTATACTTCAGTATGCGAATATACAGAAAATGCCAAAAAATGCATATACATTTTAAGAAAGGAAAAAACCTGTATTAAAATTGTAATAATATATACTGATAACAAAAGATGAATACAAGTCATGTTTTAGCAACTGTTAGAATTGCAGAAGTCAAATGCGACTTGAGTATTACAGTTTTTTCCCCCTTCCTTAAAATGTGTATACATTTTTTGGCACCCTGGTGCATTTAATACATATGTACATAAAATCTGAGTACTACTATCTTTACTTCAGCATCTTGATTTGTATATCCCCCTGGGGTTTGATGTAGAATACTACATAAATTAATAAAGAATAAGAAGAAATCGATCAATAGTGATGAGAGCACTCAGCAGTAAAGGACGTCTGTTGGTCCTGCAGGTGTGACAGGTCACGTCATTTGGAGCATGCCTGATGGAATAAAATCACCTTTTTGCCATCTACTTCTTACGGAAGGCATGTGGCAATCAGAAGCCAAAGGCGAGACAATGGGACTTCATGAGCTATTTTGAGAAAATGTTATTTTATCCAATGAACTTTACAAAACATTAATTTAAAGATATTTTCTACTGTTATTCTTCCTGATCGGATTTGTACAAATACATAGGGTTTGTTATTAACTGCTTTTGCACCGTTATGTGAAGGAAAATATTTACCTGGGTAGGAGAATTCTTTCTTTCAGTCCTGTAACTGATAGAACACAGCAGGTTGGTTGATGTGCATATCACATTATTCTTGAGAGTTGTAGATAGTATTAAATATCTTGTCCCCTTTCCTCAGATCCTAATCCTCTCATCACACCCTTCCTCTTTTTGTATTCTAAAATATCGTATCAGTTATCATCATCTGGGCTAATTCATCCCAGGTGAAATCCTGTTTACCTGGCTGCATCTGCACATGTCTTTTTTCTCCGAATTACCCAAATTAAAGCTTCAGGGATTGTGGGACTCCATTCTCATCTTTGTTCTCAACATTCAGCTGGAAACCACACTCTGGTGATTCTCCTCCTCAGATGAAGGTTCAATCCATCTTTATACCGTAAGAATTCAAACCCTCACTTCCACTTACTGGATCTTCAGTATTTTAGACTCTTCTTGAGTATAATGTATACCAAATGCTATGAGAATAATCCATCAGAAACATATATCAGCCAGTTTAAAGAGAAACTTTAAAGCTCTACATTGACATCATGATGACACATCGGAGCTTGTTTGGCACTTTGAGATTGTGAGGCGCTGACCTGGTGCTCACGGCTGGGCCATGGTGTCTTTGCTGTCCTATCAGACATCAAAGATCTTATAACATGGAAACTCCCATGGCTGAGTGTGAAGAGGTGGCATTTTTCTCTAGTCTGAGGGTCAGTTGTCTGGGCCAGTGACAAGGCAACAGAGTGGAGTTGACTTTGAATGTGGGTTTCAGTGTCACACTGCTTAGGCTTGAAATCTGGACCCACCTCTTTTGACAAGTTCTTTGCTTCTCTGAGGCTGATTTTGCTTTTGCTCAGTGATACTAATATAGACCTTTGCAAATTGGTGTGAAGAACAGAAAAATCCCTTGGCGCTATACTCGGCAAATAGTAAGTGCTGAATAAATCTTAGTTAGTGTGGTGATGGTCATATCAACTTGGGTGAGTCATATATTTTTATCTATACCAGCCTTTATTTCCTTGTTATGAAATGATGAGGGTTGACTATTACCTTTAAGGGACACCATTCCTAAAAGTCTTTAATTCAAATACTGCATGTCAGTTTAAGAGCCATTTGCTGATTCAATAAATCCATCTTATGTTAAATCATGTTTATAGAGAAAAGCTTCATAACCTAAAAGCAACTCTAGGGAAGGACTGGGATAGAAACCTTTTTTGTCAGCCCAAAGGTCCTATAGGTTAAGTAACAAGCTCCGAGGATTTAGTAATTGTAGTAACTGTAACAAGCTCCGAGGATTTACCCAAAGTAACTGTAACAAGCTCTGAGGATTTACCCAAACTATTTAGTTTTTCTGCATTTTATAGCCTTGAGTAATCTAGCCATATAAATCCTTTTGTGCAACTCAAATTTCAGAGGTAATGCTTTTCATCTTAAAGGGATTTACAGGCAATAGCAACACATGTCATAAAAGTTATCTCTGAGATAATGTGTATTGTTCAGAATCTTGGCATGTTACCTAATAAGGGTTTAGGAGTGATATAGTTCTGGGATTTTGTTGTTTTTCCAATATCCTGATACGTATGATCTTGGTGAAAACACTCTCTTAGGGCAATGTAAAACTGCATGTATTTACATAGGAAACATGCAACATGTCCTCATAAAATTAACGGACCTGAATAAAATGCTGTTCTTGTTCTTTTAAAATTTGGTGCTATCTCTAAAGCAATTTATTTAGGAATCATAGCAGTTGAGATCCTTAGAGTCCCAATGGTGTGTAGTTTTACCACTTGGAAATGAAGCCGGGTATTCAGACTCACTGGGAGTAAAATTTAATTTCTATGTTTGGTGCCTGTTGGTTAATTTTTGTCTTATAACTAAGTTCGTTTTTTTTTTTCACACAGCACAGTTTCTCTGAGATTGTTTAAATAAAAGTGCTGCAAGGAATTTTAGCTGCGGGCTTTTTTCCATTAGCAGTGGGACAGCGCTGCACTAACTTTTAGTGGGTGACTAGGATCTTATCTCTCAGCTTTAGCTTTCTTTCCTCTTCAGAAACTGTTCTGGTGCCCAGTTTAGTGCTGGCAGGTAGTCATCAGAAGTTACAGGTTGATGAATGAATGAATCCATAAGTAATAACATCTCGATGCTTTTCTTTTAAAAAGAGGTAGGATATACCCAATAGATAAACACCAATCTTGATTTTTTAGGGTGGGGGCCTAGATCTGCCCGTGACCATGGTTTAGCTTTCTTTTAAAGTTTTTTAGCTTTAAAAATTCAGGCGTATGTCTTGAGTTTCAGGGATTGTTTCTTTCTTATGGCTCATCCGTAACAGCATCAGCAGTGTCTGCAACAGTAATGATGATATCTGCTATGTGGGGAAGACCTGCTACGTATGAAGCTCTGTGCTGGGCACTTTCAAGTTACTATTCAGCATAAAGGAACAGTTAACAGCTGAAGCTTGAACAGACGTTGCTGCTTGAGTTTGAATCTGTGATTGATCACTTACTCCCTGGTGACCTTGGGCAAGTTTTGTGAAGTTTAATTCTCTATACCTCCTTTCCCCCTTCTATCAAGTGAGTGTAACATTAGTACCTACAAAGGGGTAGTTATAAGGATTAAGCGGCCTATGAGCACCCAGTGCTTCCAACAGTGCCTCACAGAGAGTGATTAATAAATGTCACTATACCTATAATCCCCACACCTGTGCAAGGTAGATATTATCATACCATTTTACAGATGAATTCTGAGGCTCTAAGGTCCTGGAAGACTCAGGATGGAAACCCAGGTTTTGACTCTGAATTTCATGTTCTTGCTTTACCAGCTGCTTGGGGATCGAGTTCTACCTCTCATGATAGTTATTTGGATGAACTCTCCCTCCGGGGCTCCAGGCTCCTAGAGGGCAGCCATGCTGAACATTTTTGTGCCCCTTAGAGCACCTGCCACTTAAGGTTAAAGGAATAAATATCTCAAAACTGTTCCAACAGTAACATTTTATGTAGGAGGAAATTTCCCTATAACCAAGATGGATTAGTGGTCCAGGGGTGTCCAACCCACAGCCTGAGGGCTGCATGTGGATTATGTGAGGACGTTTTAACTTATTTGTGGTGGGTAGACATCATGAAAATTATTTGTAGAATTTTTGTTTGTTTGTGTATTTGTTTGCTCATCAACTTTTGTTAGTGTTTGTATATTTAATGTGTAGCCCAAGATAACTCTTCTTCTTCCAGTGAAGCCAAAAAACTGGACACTTTCCAAAAGTTGGACAGTAAAACAGATGAATCTCACTGTCTAGTGACCCATTGCAAACTCAGTAATGCCCCCTGAGGGTGGCAGCTCAGATTTCCTTCCGTTGCATCCAGTACCTGGTTTAGGAGAGATACAGAGACTTGGACAGAGTTTATATACAGAATTTGGGGATCCCTTCTCTGGCTGTCTTCTCATGGTGTGGCTGCCTGGGCTCACCAGGGATAGACAGAGCAATGTTCGTGCTGGCCTCTTGGTCTCTCTGTGCCATAGTCAGAGCTGTGACAACCTCAGGGTGGAGATCCCCGGATAAAACACCACCCCTCTTGCTGGCTGCTGCCTCCGTATTCTGACTCCCCTGCAAAACCTACTTTCATCTTCTTTCTAGAACCTTGAGGTACTTGTTTTCTACTTTTTGTTTTTATATGTGGAGTCTATAGTTCTAGAAGCAGAGTGTTTATATGCTTGTTCTTAAATGCAACCAAGATCCTTTATGATAAAAAAAATAGAAATAATTTAGAAGTAAATGTAATTCTCATTTTCCCTGCAGAAGGATTTCTCTCCCTACTCATATCCCCCTTTAAACCACCACCATGGCAGAGGTGAGAGCAACATTTTTGCCTTTAATCTGGTCCAGGCTGTTGTGAGATGCAGCCTGGGCTCTCATTCTGGACTATTCAGGTCCAGGCTCTGACCCTATGGGCCTCTTAAGGTGGGGATCACACAGGGAGACCCAGGCCGAAGGCAAAGGTGAACAAAACTATGAAAGTAAAAGAATGTTTTGTTAACTGCTTGTTTTGGGTTAGATAAACTTTACTTTGACTCTTTTTCCAGCCTAATTTTATCTCCTGTGCCCTAATACCATATTGATAACAGGATACTCATGCTCTCATTAGCTACTTTAGCCTACCTTTATGGTATTTTCCCACTGCCCTTCTTTCAAATTGCTCCAATTATACTTTATTATAATTTATATGAAGAATTTGTCTTCTTTTTTTTCTTTTTTTTTGCAGTTTTTGGCCAGGGCTGGGTTTGAACCCGCCACCTCCGGTATATGGGGCCAGCGCCCTACTCTTTTGAGCCACAGGCGCTGCCCCCAAATTTGTCATTTTTAAAGCACCATCCTCACTTCCCCTGGTCTACGCTTAGTGACACTTCTGGTCTCTGTAACCCAGGACTCACTTGGGAATACCTCTTCTCCAGGCACCACTGCTGCTACATTTGGCCATGGTCCTCTTTTCTGTGACACCCTATGACTTTATCTAGTTTTCAAAATCATTTTCTTACTTTTTAACCTGTTTTTCAAAGGACTCTATGCGTAAGTGAGCTCAAAGGAAAAAAAACCCTGTAATTCCATCACTAAGAGAGAATGACCTCAAATTTTAGGTGAACATCTCTGAAGTCTCTTTATTAAATGCCCTTTTTAGAAAACTAAAATTGGATCTTGCTGGGCATTCTCTTTTAAGATCTTTTTAAACGAATAATGTGCTCCAAATGTTCTCAAGAATTATTTTTCTAAAGAATTGTTATTAATGGCTGTGCTTATTCCATCCTATGAATGTGGCGTCATGTTAAAAGGCTTAATCATTCACATACTATTTATTGATTACCTCCCTTGTGGTAGTTACTGTGTTAATCACAACGGATTCAGTAGAGAATGACACAGATATGGTTTCAGCCTTAGGTTTTGTGGAATAGTGGCCGTAAGACAAGGTGGATAGTACTTTAGTGATGTGACAGGCCTTCAGGGACAATCAGGTTGCAGAGTACTGAGAGGGACCACTCACCCAGGCTGGAAGGGTGTCAAGAAGTATTCCTTTTTTTGTTTTCTAAAGAAAACAAAAATAGTGGCTAATTCTAAAGAAAACAAAAATAGTGGCTAATTCTTCAGAAAGAAAATCGTATCTAATTCTCACATAAATTGGATTTAATTTTGACCAAAGTACATTACTTAAACATGAATTTTTAATTCAAATTGTTAATATGTTGTTTAGGATATTGCATCCTCATTTATAAGTGAAATATGTTTGTAATTTCCCTTTATAACAATCTATTTTTTCCAATGTTAATATCAGGTGTATCCAGATTAAGTAGAATGATTTTGAAGTATTTCTTCTTTTTCTGTTGTCTATAAGATTTGGCATGATCTGTTTTTTGAAATTATCTTTTACTTTTATTTATAAATATTAGTTGTCTATTTTTTGAGACTTTGGAAAAAAAAAATAAGAAGACATTAACTGATGACTCCATACTGAGCCTCAGAGTCAAAGCATTCTATAATAGATACACTCTTATCTGACAATGTGAATGTTACTTTCTTTGCATTATTATTATTAACATATCAATGCAGCAATCATCTGATTTCTTTTTTGAATGTATTTATCTTCGTTCATTCTTTAAGAGAATTTTGTTTCTAGTCCTTATCTTAAACATTGTTATTGTTATTAAATTTTAAGCCTTTTTTTTTTTTCAGAGCCTCAAGCTGTCACCCTGGATAGAGTGCTGTGGCATCACAGCTCACAGCAACCCCCAATTCCTGGGCTCAAGCGAGTCTCCTGCCTCCGCCTCCCAAGTAGCTGGGACTACAGGCGCCTGCCACAACGCCTGGCCATTTTTTGGTTGCAGCCGTCATTGTTGTTTGGCGGGTCTGGGCTGGATTCGAACCTGCAAGCTCAGGTGTACGTGGC
>CAUYRH010025612.1:0-28671 GCA_963574655.1 Perodicticus potto
GGGAAAGGGAGGGGAGGGGAGGGGGAGGATGGGTGGAGGGAGGACAATTGGTGGGATCACACCTATGGTGCATCTTAGTAGGGTACTGGTGAAACTTATTAAAAGTAGAGTATCAATGTCTTTATATAGTGATTAAGAAAATGCTATGAGAGCTATCTCTCACAGTACGATCAAAATGTTTCTGACTGTATATGAAGCACATTCTGCCCTATGATTGCACCAATGTACACAATTATGATTTAATAAAATTATTAAAAAAAAAAAGCTTTTACCTTGAGATATAATCTAAGTCCAGGAAGATTAGTCCACATAACAAAATCCCCAAACCAGAGATATTGGCATGGATTTGGAGAAAAGGGAACACTTCTACATTGCTGGTGGGAATGCAAACTAATACATTCATTTTGGAAAGACTGTTGGAGAATACTCAGAGATCTGAAAATAGACCTGCCATTTGATCCTATTATTCCTTTACTTGGTATATACCCAGAAAACCAAAAATCACAATTAATGCAAATATATCTGTACCAGAATGTTTATTGCAGCCCAATTCATAATTGCTAAATCATGGAAGAAGCCCAAGTGCCCATCGATCCATGAATGGATTAATAAATTGTGGTAACTGTATACCATGGAATATTATGCAGCCTTAAAGAAAGATGGAGACTTTACCTCTTTCATGTTTACATGGATGGAGCTGGAACGCATTTTCCTTAGCAAAGTATCTCAAGAATAGAAGAAAAAGTATCCAATTTATTCAGCCCTGCTATGAAGCTAATCTATAGCATTCATGTGAAGGCTATAACCCAACTATAACACAAGAATATGGGGAAATGGGCAAGGGAGGGGAGGGAGGGTTAGGGTGGGTGGAGAGAGGGTAAATGGTGGGATCACACTTATGGTGCATCTTATAAGGGTACAGGTGAAACCTACTAAATGCAGAATACAAATGTTTTCATACAATTAATGAGAAAATCCCATGAAGGTTATGTCGAACTATTGGATGAAAATATTTCAGATTGTATATAAAGTCAGCACATTGTACCTCATGATTGCACTAATGTACCCAGCTATGATTTAATAAAAAATAAAAATAAAAATAACTGAAAAAAAAATTGTAGTTCATGTTTATGGAGCACTTACTATTTGCCAGGAAGTGTTCTAAGTGGCCTGTAAGGATTATCTCTTTGAATTTTTTCAACAACTTTACAATGTTGGTATTATTTTATCTTTTTTCCCCCCATGATATTAAAGAATTTGCTAGGTCTCAGAGCTGCTGTCTATTGGACAGCTGCTGTCCAACTATAGTTGGATTCCAAATGCCAGCTCTCAGCTTCTCCAGTTATGAGGTTTATAGAGTTCTGTGACCCAAGGAGCCTTCACCAACTGCCTGAGCTTTTTAGACAGTTTTTTGTTTAGCTCTTGCTCACATTTCTTGGCATAGAACAGTCTTGTGTTGTGACAAAACTTTTCCTTGCAGGTGAAATAGGTTTAGTTGGATTTACTTTGCATTTCTAGTGAGGCCTTACTTTTCACCTGGCTGTGCATTTATGGTGTCCCCAGAGAGCAGTGAATCTTTCCTTGTAGCTTCTTCTTCTCCCTCTCCCCACTGTACTTTCGACATGTAATGCTCCAATGCTTGAGTATTCTGAAGGAGACTTAACCTATATGTTATAAATTATAGTCTTTGTGTTCTTTGGCATACAAAAAAGAAAACTGGGTATATCCAATCTGCAATATTTTTTTCCTACCAAAGATACTCACTTCCTTTCTTTCCTATACCACTTGTGTGATTTATTGGAAACCACAAAGAGCTATTACCTAGTGTTGGTTTTGGAAAATAAGAAGTGTTTCTATCACCTACTTTCACTGTGACTCAACTTGAGTAACACATGAGTGCCATTTAGAGGAAAAACTTTTTTATGAACCCCCAGTGTTAATTTTTTGTTATTGGATTATTGAAACACATGAAAATATAAAACTTGGCTAAAACTTCTATATGTATAGTTCTTAGACATACATGAAATCAATATACATTTACACATTAAATGCAATCGAAATGACAAAGCTAAACTCAAATTAGCAACATTAAGTTAACATAATAGTTGATGTTTTATTTATTAAACAGAATCATCTGTGAAGATATCTATATGAAATATCTATTATGTCAAAGGCCTGTGTTAGTCTTGGGTGTGTGATGACTCAATTCCCTTAACCTTTCAGCTGCTTCTGCTGACACAGTTCATTTGTTACCCATCACTACTCTGAGGTCATGAAGCACAAACACATTATTTAAGGAGCAAGTCTATCTCTTTTATCTCTAGCCTGTGATAATTAAAATAGCACCATTACCTGATAACTACCACATTTATAAATACAAATGCAAAGCCTGTTAGTTAGAATCCATATTTTACGTGCCATGTAACTGATCTAGAATACATTTGCAACATTTTAAATGAGCATTATCTAAATAAAAACAAATATTAAAAATTCTCATTAAGAACATTCAGACTTCTAATAACAAGCCCAAGCCCTGTTCCGGAAAGAAGAGGATGAGCGCTCCCTTGTCATTGGGCAGGATTGCTGTCTTATTTTCTGGGCTGGGCATGCTCTTCCCATGGAGTATTGCATGGCTTACTCTTCCTCTTGGTTCAGGTCATTGTACAGCCTTCCCTGGCCCCCCTTTTTAGGTAGCACACTCATCCACTTGACCCCTTGCTCTGCCCTGTGGCATTTTTTCAGAGCACTCATTACAACCTGGTACTGCTGCTTGTTTGCTTTTTTTTGTTTTTTGAGACAGAGCCTCAAGCTGTCACCCTAGATAGAGTGCCATGGCATCACAGCTCACAGCAACCTCCAGTTCCTGGACTCAAGCACGTCTCTTGCCTCTGCCTCCCAGGTAGCTGAGACTACAGCCGTCATTGTCGTTTGGCGGGCCTGGGCTGGATTTGAACCCACTAGCTCAGGTGTACGTGGCTGGCGCCTTAGCCCATTGAGCCACGTACCGCACCATTAGAATGAAAATGGCTAATGAAATGGCTCCACCATTAGAATGAAAATTCCCTTGAGAATGGATTTAGGTTTACTTATGCCTCACATGGCTGGTGATCTTCAACTTCCTTTTGGCTGCATCACCAAACTCAATGTCCACTGGGATAAGACCCCTCCACTAAGCCTGCTCTAACCTAAGCCTGCATCTCCTCTGTCCGTCACTGAAAAATCTAGAATCTTTTTTGGGACCCCTTTTATGATATACATAGGTTTTACTTCCTGACTTTTTTTTTCATTTTTGTCTCTTCTACTCACTAGACCAGTGATTTTCTTTCTTTCTTTTTTCTTTCTTTTTTTTTTTAAATTAAGCCATTTGTACATAGATAGTACATAATTTATGCCATTATGGGATTCGATGTGTTGATTATTTGTATTAATTGGGGTGCTTACATGCTACTAATCAACATAGCTTTCACCTCTTTTGCCCAATTACAGCATTAAGACATTCGTGTTCTACACCTGATAGGTCCAAATTGTACTTGCATTATGCTCTATAGGTGTGGTCCCCCTATTAACCCTCCCTCTATTAACCCACCCCCTTGCCTTCCCCTCTCCTTCCCCTTCTCTCCTTCATTATAGGCTATAGTTGTGTTTTATTTTTCATATGCAAGTGTGAGTGGTTATAAATTGGATTCACAGTAGTGCTGAGTACATTGGATATATATATTTTTTCCATTCCTGAGATAGTTTACTAAAGAATATTTCCCACCTCCATCCATGTAAACACAAAAGAGGTAAAGCTTCCATTTATTTTTAATGCTACATAGTATTCCATGGTATACATATACCACAATTGATTAATCTATTCATGGATCGAGGGACACTTGGGCTTCTTCCATGAATCGGCAATTATGAATTGAGCTGCAATGAACAATCTGGTGCAAATATCTTTATTGTTAAGTGATTTTTGGTCCTTCGGATATACACCTAGAAGAGGAACTGCAGGATCAAATGGTAGGTCTACATTTAGATCCCTGAGTGTTTTACAAACTTCCTTCCAAAAGAAACATACTAGCTTGCATTTCCACCAGCAGTGCACAAGTGTTCCCTTTTCTCCACATCCATGCCAACATCTGTAATTTTGGGATTTTGGGATGTGGGTTACTCTTATTGGAGTTAGATGGTATCTCAGAGTGGTTTTGGTTTGCATTTCTCTGATGATTAAAGATGATGAACATTTTTTCATGTGTCTGTAGACCATGTGCCTGTCTTCTTCAGAGAAGCTTCTGTTCATATCTCTTGCCCACGATGAAATGGGATCACTCTTTTTTTTCTTAGTAATAAGTTTGAGTTCTCTGTGGATTTTATGGCTACTTCTTTAACAATATAATTTTAAGGTTCATCCACACCATAGCATGTATCAGAACTTTATTTATTCTCACTTGCAAATAATATTTCATTATTTGGATATATGACCTTTAGTTTATCCATTTATTAGTTGACAGGCATTTGGGTTGTTTCTCCTTTTTAGCCTTATGGTTAATGCTTCTGTGAACATTCATGTAAAAGTTTTTAATAAGCCATTAATCTTGCTATAGCTTCATCTGTAAAACAAAACTAAGACTTTGTGCTCTATGATTCTACATTTGAGGAAATCTTCATTTTAGACTTCTTATTGACTTATAATCTGGATATTGAAGGACACAACACAGATGTGTTTTCAGCTGATATTCTAATAACACAATTAGCCATAGTGTATTTCAATTTCAGCTAGTAAATAGATGAGTGCTCTTTAAATATTTATTAATTAAATAGCTCCTTTAATTTTCTTGTGTAGTCATTTGTCCGTCAATCTTTCCTTGCATGTGTGCATCTGTCCAATAGGCATCAAATGCTTTTGAGTGCTGAGTCTATGCTGTTCCCAAAAGATACACAATGGCAAGAAATTCATCATATTTTCTATTAGAGGAAAGAGAGTGTGTGTACAAATCAATGGAATACATGCTAGAAATTTAAGATGACATGTAATGAGACTCAGTGAGCTCAGAGGGATAATTCTTTGTCCATGATGGTATTTCAACAAATTCCAAATTCTTGTTAGTCTTTCAATATGAATTTGTTGAGATTAATTAGGAATACAGATTAATGTAGGTATGGAAAATGTGAAGGATTCAAATAGGTGGTAGTTGCTGTTGAAAGATGCTGTGGTTATAGATCTTTTACAAGATGTGGTGCATAATAATTGCCAAAGAGACCTAGAAGCAGTGCAACTAGTTACAGAAGCTCAAACTTGTGCTTTCTGGAGCTAATGTGATTATGTTTTGGCACAAATCAAATCCCACCACATTGCCATCTATTTGGGTTGATTATACCTTGCACATCAACATCTCTTTTTGAAATAACTGTTACATTTTCTTTTCTATCATTCTGTCGGAACATTCTGGAGTTCAGCTAATAGTCTTTATAAAGGATGTAACATTTAAAATTATAAAGTCATGAAAGAAATTCATTTTGTTAATTTATTATGCACTATAAACCAGTTGGATTTTACAAATACTCCAGGTAGTTACTATCACAAACCATTGCTGGAGATTGTATTTTCTCTTCCTAGAACTAGTAACATCATTTGGTACATTGGGCGGGTTTTGAGAATTTGGTTAATTTGTGCAAAATAATACTAATAATACTAATAATACTAATAATATACCAAAGATGAAACATATTGACTGCACTTTGACATGAAATGTCTTGGCCATCATAGCCTATAAGGCTGATTGATTCCAGTTTTAACCATTGGCCATCTGCTTCCTTTGTGGGAATCAATACTAGAGTGCATTGGTTAGTAACCAGAATGCTTGGAAATGCCACATCCATGAATACTGGAATCTAGGGTATCCTTAGTCCCAATCAGTCAGTCTTTGATCTTCTCTCCTTGAACCAGGGAGATCAGAGAAGGTACTATGGAGGAAGTGAGAGTCTAGCTAAATCCAGAAGGAGATACCAGCTAAGCTAAGAAGTGAAAAGCATTCCCAGTAATGACATGAACAAGTGGTGCTGAGGAAGCATAATTTCAGTTATGTGACATTCATTCCTGTGGAAAAGATTACACAGTTCCGTCTTATAAGTAAAAGGAAGCATAATCAGGAAAGCAGAGGTCATTTTAAAAAAATTCATTTTCTAAATAGATATAGTTTTGGCTCGGTGCCTGTGGCTCAATGGGCTAAGGCACCAGCCATGTACACCTGAGCTGGAGGGTTCAAATCCAGGCCGGGCCCGCCAAACAACAATGACGGCCGCAACCAAACAATGGCCAGGCGTTGTGGCGGGCGCCTGTAGTCCCAGCTACTTGGGAGGTGGAGGCAAGAGACTCGCTTGAGCCCAGGAATTGGAGGTTGCTGTGAGCTGCGATGCCACGGCACTCTACCCAGGGTGACAGCTTGAGGCTCTTCTCAAAAAAAAAAAAAAAAAAAAAATAGATATAGTTTCGCCAAGTACACAGCCATTCTTGTTGAGAGGCAACATGGGAAGGTGGGGGAAAATGCTCATCTTACTAAGTAATGCTGGAGAAAAATCGAACAATCTTGAGGATGGGTTTTATTATGAATTTGCGGAGAAATGTTACCGAACTATTAAAAACACTTACTCTGATTTATCTGCTCAGGACCTTCTGTGCTTCTCTGTAAGAACCATTTGAAGCTTGTTTTTTGCTCAAAACTCCAACCTGACTAAAGTCATTTCCGTCAATTCTACCCTCATTCTCATATAATGACTTGACTTTATTGATAATAAAGAAAACTTAATTCTTTAAATAGGAAGCTCTTTACATTCCTTCCAACATACAGACAGTCCTATAATTACACTTATCCACCCTCCTTCCTCCTGTTATTATTAAAAACCATCTCTCCTCTTTAAAGCTTATCTTTTCTTCTGTCCTTTAGGGCTCCTTCTGGGCTGGGTATTCTCTCTCTGCCCCTCTGTGTCCACTTCTCACCATTTTCTTCTGCTCCATGTCCAGCACTGATTTATACGACCTCATAAAAGGCTCCTTTGTCTTTGGTACTAGGTTGGACTTGGCCATTGGAAGTCAGCAGCATCTGATCAGAGAGCAGGAGCATTGTGAAGGCAGGATGGTTATTCCTCTATCACCCTTCTTCCCAGGCTGTGGGGTTGGCAGTGGCTATTTTGCTCTATTATAAGGTCGGGCAACTAAATTCTCAAGCTCATCCTAGGAAAAGTGCTACATGCCTCATTGCTAGGTGTCACCACAGCCACCTTTAAGACACTTCCCTTGAGAAGAAATGCACTGATGCCAGCACCTAGACCACCCTTCAAAACAATTTTGAAACTTTTTCTGGAAGGGCAATCAGAGCAGTCAGCGTCCCCTCTTCTTGAGCAAGTACTCTCAAGAACAGTTATTTCAAACTTGGAAATGAGCCAAAAGGTGAACAGAAGGTTTTTTGTTGTTGTATGGGTTATTGCTTTCCTGGTCTACCCAAAAATTATCTAAGGAGAGTCATTTTATCTAGCTTACAGCTTATGATGCTTTGACATCCTAGACTTAGTGAAGTTAGATGCTAACTCTTGTATTTTTGCCTTGTAGTGATGCAAATGATTTCTGTCTAAGCTTTCTTTGCCATAAAATAACTACAAAGGCTCCAGTTTTTAGCTTTGTGGGATATCAATTTCATGCTAATGTAACAATCTTATCTTCACATTTTTTATTAAATTACTTATAAATAAATCAGCTATTCAAATCACTTTGGCTATGTCTTAACATCTTGGTTACCTCATTAATTAATGAATTAAATACTGTCTTTGACACATATTCATTTTATATGTGCGTTAGAATTATGATTTTTACCTTTTTGAAAATTCTGCATTAGCATCTCTTTGGATTCTCTCTCCTGTCTTATTCCTTTCTTTATCTATTGATTCCTTCCCATATGCATTTGAGCATACTCAAATCTCCTCTATCATTAAAAAAACAATCAAAAAACCAAAACAACCCCCTCAAGCCTCCTGTATTTCCATCTATCCCTTGCTGTCCCTGGAAGAGTTCCTATATACACAATATTGTTCATTTCTTTATCTCATATTTACTTTCCATTGAGATGATCTCTTGCTCCATAATTGCAGTGGAACTGCTTACCTCAGGGCAATTCAAAGCTTCCTTTTTCAATTTAATAACCACTTTAAGTCTTGAAGCTATTCCAGTTCACCACAACATTTGACTCTGATGTCTCTTTTCTTTAAATACTCTTTTCTTTTAGCTCTCATGTTAGCCTGCGTTCTTGATTTTCTACATCCTTTCTGGTTATAATTTCAAGTCTTTTGATTATCCCTGAGAGTTACTGTGCCTAAGGGTCCTTGCCTGAGCCTTTTTTTCTTCTTATTTTCTGTGTACTTGGTATATTTTTCTGTTCCTTTCATGTCTTCAGTTACCATTTACCTCTGTGGCACAGCCCTAGCTCTTTCTCCAAAGTATCAGACCTGCACATCCACCTGCCAGTAGACATCTTGCATGTTTCAGCACGTCAGGCTCCATATAGCTGATGCTCACATTTGCAGCAGCTTCTGTCCTGTGTTAGTGACTAGTGCCATCATTGCTTGGTTGCTCAAGTTAGAAACTTGTACACTCATCTTGAATTCTTCTACCTCACCTTACATGTATATTTAATTACACGATAGGTTGGGACAACTTTACCATTTAAATATTTCACAAGTGTATTCTTGTCTGCACCGTAACACTTACTTTTTGGGTCAGGCTGCTGTTATTCAACCCTCTCTCTAATTTGGCTTGTTCAGAGCCATTTATCCAAAATGTAAATCTAATCCTTTCACTCACTTTCAAGCCTTAAATCTCTCTGATTTTCCTTAGATAACTCCAAAGTTCTTATCATTGTCTGTCATCTCCTACCCTGCCTTCTGCTTCAGTCATATTCTATCTATTTCATTCACCAACTCTTTGCTCCAGCTGTAGGAAGTAGGAATAAAGATCAAATGGACCCAAACATTGAACTACGTAGAAATTGCTCTATGTTCTCTACAGAATACAAGATTATCAATCAAAGGAGTAGAGGTGCCAAGAAAAATAAAAAAATGTATTTGCAAACCTTGGTTGATACTTTGAATTTATATAATAATCATTTTTATTGAAAGAGAGAGTTGCTTGTAGGCTACTTGCTGTCCTACAGATTCTGCTGGCCATCCAGCATTGTAGGAAATAGCTGCCCTTTACAGGGATCATTTTTTAGAGTTGTTGATGCCATTGGTAGTCTTGAAAGATGAGGTAACATCTCTCCTTACCCCCAGGCAAAGGACACTTTTACTGTCCGTCTTTTTATAAAAGTGGTGGATTCTTCAGTCTGGACTGCAAATACTCTGCATGAGTGGCATCTCTCTGGGCCCCCCCATGTGTCCCCATGAGATTTGGGGGCAACAAGAACCACTGCAAATACGCCTATGCTCTTGCCTCTGGCTGTGCTATGAATAATAAAGCCCTTTTTCTTTGACTCAGGAGTTTTGTCTCTTTGGCCAACATTCAGGAAAGAACAAAAAGCTATTTTATGAGTTGTAAATAAAATAAAAACCCGATAGTTTTATGTTTTGAAATGGCTCTTTTCCTTCCAAATAATTGTAAGCAAGGTTGATAAAATGCCTCTTTTCTCTTGAATAAGAAATTAAAAGAACAGATGATCCAGGTCAATAATGGCATCTGGTTACATAACTTGGAAGCAATTTTGGATGGGATTACTTAGTAGTGAGGGGTGGGCATTCAGTATCAGCCTTTTCTGTTTCATAACTGTGACAATTAAGGCTGTGTTAGGAATGTGAAATCATGATATTCTCAGGGACATCTGAACAATATTGAGGGAGTCATTTTCTTCTTTTGAAAATATATTATTGTTGCTACTAGAATTTGGATCATCAAGTCTTGGTTAGAGTATCTGAAGGAATGGTTGGACACTAAGTTAAATGAGAAAGTCCAAAATCAAGACTACTTGATTCACTCTGTATACAATAGGTACCAATAAATTTCCAGGCACAACTCTAGAAAATAAGAAAATAGAAATACAAGAGAAGATCCGTGAACCTTTGTAAAGATTATAGCTGATAGAGGAAATGCCATGCAAATATTTCTAATATAATGTAATAAGAATTTTCATAAAACTCAGCATATAACTGTAATAAAATGCCCAGAGAATGGGAATGCCCGTATATGCTTACACATCAAATACTTTTAATTTCACTATCCATAAAACACTGCTGTTAACAATTTGGTAGATTTTGTAAGTACCTTTTTAGGCTAATATTTTCCCCCCTGGGAATACATATACACTATATATATATATGTATGTATGTATTTTATATATAATTAAGAAACACAATGTTATTAAAATATTTGCCGTGCTGTAAGTTTATGATACTTTATTTCCCATAAACTCTTATTTATGACAGTTTATATATATGTCATAAACAAAATTAAATTTTGTTGGACCCTAAATTTGAACTATAGTTCATTGTCTAAAGAGTCTGAAAGGAGAATGCAGGCAATCTCCGGGGTACAGATAAGATATATTCCTGAGAATGTCTTTAGGTCAGATTTGTGTGTAAATCAGATCCCCAATGAACTGTACATATAGGTTAATAATAATAGCAACAATACTACAATGGCTCATAGGTAGTAGTAATTATACAGTGCAATACTGTAATAATAATAATACTGTACTGTAACAATAAGTTACAGAAACTCTTGTGCTCTTTCTTTTAATTCAAACAAACAGAACCCCAAAACAAACTCATACAAAAAGTTTAAGTAGGATATAGGAGTACTTTCAGAAAAGAATATTGAACGTTAACACCCAACGTTGCATGAGCGCTAGGCTAATAGGAACGTTACACATACGTTGATCTTCCAACCCAATCAGTAATAACCTTTCCATTTCAGTGGTTAATCCTCTACGCTGCTCAGTAATAATTGATGCTTTCGTTGGCGCATTGCCTTTCACATGGTCCATTATTCCCGCTCTAGCCTTTGTAATTGTTCTGATAACAACCGGACCCTAATGCTTTCCCAGTGAATGATGGCACCTGGCCTTTCTCTGAGCACTTAATTATTTCACTTTCATTTCCAGCGTGATCACCTTTCTCCTCACGCAAGGTCACCTGGACTTGCAGTAAACTTTCACTTTGGAGGCAAGATCCTAAGGGTAAACGCACTCTCACAAAACTGAATTAAAAAGTTAAGGCAAAAGTAATAATGTGAGCAACGCCCATACCAAGGAGACCAGCTCCAGCGTGGAGATGGCGCGCCAGCTACACCAGGGGGTTGTTTCCATGCGCCAAAGAAACTAGTTCCCACATTATTAATTTAATTATCTGATTAGGAATTATTCTATGGGGAGCCCTCGGAGCTCGTTGGTAAGCATGGAAAGCCATCATTCAGGTCATTCGTAACCTGGGGACAGTTGGTACCTCATTTGCCTAACAAACCTGTATTTTCCTGCGCCTTCGTACAAGAAAACAGGTCTGTTTATGTTTGAAAGAGCAGATACTTCTCTTTCATTACTGTTCTGAGACTCAAATGACAAATTAAATTCATGCAGGATCAAATTCACTTGGAACAAACAGCTTAGTATTTTAAATTTTAAACCCGTCAGGAACTGGTAGGGTTTGAAAAAGTTTCATTTATTGCGTTTGCATTTTGGAATTTGAAAGGCCTGCTATTGATTTGATTATGATCACATCTCATGTAAAGCAGAATGTAATTTTTGAGCAAAGCCAAGTGTATTTGCTTACCCCCTAATAAAATTTCACAAGGAGGAAATCTCTCTTCTGTCACTTGTTCTTCGTTTTGCTCCAGTCCCATTCCTCTGTCCTTGCACCGCCAAGTTCAGGAGCTATCAAGAAATCATGAGGATGAGAAAGACTATGTGGCAAAGACATTGGAGCAGAAAATGTTCCTGAATCCCTAATGCCGTCGTGACCAGTGAGCGAATGCAGACTACCACCTTGCCTGAACTTCTTGTTCTGTGAACAAAGAAATATTAGTTGATCATATATTCTTTACTTGCAGCTAAACTTGTTTATAGCTGATAGGGTAAGAAATACAGATTTCCCTTCTAAAATAATTATTATACTTCTATTGATGCCTTTAAATTATGGGAAATTTCTGTGTCATGGATTATTGTCCATTGACTCTTTTGGAAAACTGAAAATTTAACGTTCCTTTTTAATCCTTTTTAATCCTGTAGGGGTAACACCAGAGCCCAATTTGAACAGCCTGATTTTATTTTTTTATTAAATCATAGCTGTGTACATTAATGCAATCATGGGCTACAACATGCTGGTTTCATATACAATCTGAAAGGTTTTCATCAAACTGGTTAACATAGCCTTCTTGGCATTTTCTTAGTTACTGTGTTAAGACATTCATATTCTGCATTTAGTAAGGTTCGCCTGTACCCTTCTAAGATGCACGGTAGGTGTGGTCCCACCAATTACCCTCCCTCCACCCATCCTCCACTCACCCCTGCCCTCCCTTGACACTTTCCCCATATTCTTGTGCTATAACTGGGTGTTAGCCTTCATATGAAAGCTATAAATTAGTTTCATAGTAGGGCTGAGTACATTGGGTACTTTTTCTTCCTTTCTTGAGATACTTTGCTCAGAAGAATGTGTTCCAGCTCCATCCATGTAAACGTGAAAGAGGTAAAGTCTCCATCTTTCTTTAAGGCTGCGTAATATTCCATGGTTTCTTTGAATTTCTTGTCATGTGTTTTCTCCTTTTTCTCTCCTCCATTTCCCTCTCCCCATCTCCTCCCCATCCTAGTTGCTCCCTTTCCCATCATCCTATCTCTGTATTCTTAATCTAGACAGAGACTTTACTTATTTTACTCACTCAACATCTTTGCTTCTTTTTCCTATTAACTGTAATAGGAAATAGCCACATGATTGGCTAGAATGTTCTAATTTATGGATTTATAATTTTGCCTTGTTCTAAAAAGCATTTGTATTGCTATGGTTCATAATTTTCTTTTGGAAAAACAGCTAGTCCCCTAATATCTCTGGTTACCTCTTTGAACTTTGATTTTTTCCCCTGATCTTTAGTTAATATCTTTTAAAGGAAAGTAAGTTAATATCTTTTAAAGGAAACTCTCTTACTGGGAATGACTAAGATCTTTATAATGTACTTTTATGAAGTAGAAAACTGAGAAGCAGATACAAAACTGTATTTCTGGAAACACAGAGGAAACTTACATCAGACCCAGTGATTCCAAGGACAATACCATCTTGAACTTCTTTGTCATTAATTTATTCATCCAACAGATGTTTATTAAGGGCTGCCATGTGAAGAGAATGATGGGGTCCATTATTGCCCCCCAAGAAGGGATATGTAGGTAACTAAGATATAATTCTTATCTTTATTACAATAATTAGTCCCAGGAACAAAATGTGATCATCTCATGCCAGAGGAGATATGGCCTCCCCAGAGCCAAAGAAAGAATGAATTAAAAAGTGAGTCAAAAAGCCATTAGGTGTGGTTTTCCTCTCAGGCCCTGTGGACATTGTGGTCAACTTGTTCTGGGACTTATTGAAAATGTAAAATCCTGGTTTGGTGCCTGTGGCTCAACGGGCTAAGGTGCCAGCCACGTACACCTGAGCTGGTGGGTTCGAATTCATCCTGGGCCCACCAAACAACAAAAATGGCTGCAACCAAAAAAAATTGCCGGGCGTTGTGGCGGGCGCCTGTAGTCCCAGCTACTTGGGAGGTGGAGGCAAGAGACTCACTTAAGCCCAGGAGTTGGAGGTTGCTGTGAGCTGTGATGCTACAGCACTCTATCCAGGGTGACAGCTTGAGGCTCTGTCTCAAAAAAAAAAAAATGTAAAATCCTTGTCAGTTATTAAGGTTATCTTAGTTACCTAAGATACCTTCATTGTTGTCTAGCAATACAAACATTTAGGAAATTTACAAGGACCGTGAGAATGCTTTAAGTTATTTAGGGTTGTGGAAAACTCTGTTTGAAAGAAGTGTATGGTGGTAGAGAAGAAGACAGTCAGATGGTATAGTCTTGGAGGTCTTAATAAGAAGACAGGTGGAGAAAGCTTCTCAGGGGCAAGGCAAGGGTTCTCTGTGTGCAGGAGGCCTTTGCCGGGGTTAGCCCACATACATAGACTCCATAGTCAAGATTTCTAAAACAGCATTAAAGAAAGAGAAGGTGTTAGGTGTTGGCTGCTTAAGAATTTTTTCCCTTTTATATGCCATTAGTCAGGAAGTTCTATAGTCTAGCATTAGTTCTGGGGTTTCAAAATTTAAAAAATATGTAGAGACTCTGCAAAGAGTTTGAAGGAACACCTTAAAGAGAAATACAGAGCTTGTGAATAAAGATTTAAGAAGAAAGACTTTAAAAATGAACCATCATAGTATTTTTGGCCATGAGAAAGTGATGAAAATTTATTTCATAAAGACAAAAGCATGATTTATTGTCCTCCAAGGGCAGTGAACACACAGTGGTTATAAATTTACTTTAAAAACTGAGAAGTCTAACATTACAAGTGTGGATTACCTAGAAAAGACCTGGTATTTCTTAGAAGTTTTATCCTTTTTTGTATGTTGTGAAAATAATTGGTCAGATTGATTCATATTGGTAAAAAAAATATAGCTAATTCATTGCAAATTGGTATCCTGTACACAGTCTGAGGAAATCAAGGAAAAGTGATAGAGACATATTTATAGATATAGAATAAAATTTCAAATATAGTAAACAATGAACAATTTTATGTCAAAACTTACTTGTAATGAACAACTTCACACACACACACACGAAGTTACAAAACCAAATCATGTAGAAATTAAAGCAGAAAATCTTTTTTTTTTTTTTTTTTGAGACAGAGCCTCAAGCTATTGCCCTGGGTAGAGTGCTGTGGCATCATAGCTCACAGCAACCTGCAACTCCTGGGCTCAAGCAAGTCTCCTGCCTCAGCCTCCCTAGTAGCTTCGGTTACAGGCGTGCGCCACAACGCCTGGCTATTCTTTTTGGTTGCAGCCGTCATTGTTGTTTGGCGGGCCGGCCTGGATTTGAACCAGCCAGCTCAGGTGTACGTGGCTGGCGCCTTGGCCACTTGAGCCACAGGTGCCGAGCCTAAAGCAGAAAATCTTAACAGCCATATAATCTCTAAAGAAATTTGGTTAGTATTTAAAAATCCATACCCTTTTCTATACAAAAAAGCCAAACAAAAAACCAACAGAACAAACCAATAAAACAGCTATGAATTAAAAGGCAAGTATTGACACGTTCTCCAGAAACAAATAATTACAATCTTTAATCTTTTCATGTGTAATATTAGCAGCCATTGATGAAAACGCGTGATGAAATCTTTCCAGAGAAGAGAATAAGTCCGTTTTTGAAACATTTAATGAAGCCAATATTATCATGGCATGAAAACCAAGTCAAGATTTTTTGATCATAGATGATTAAAAGTCATTCCATGACATCAAACAAAATCTAACATTTGTTAAAAATGCATCGTAAAGGCCGGGCACAGTGGCTCACGCCTTGTAATCCCAGCACTCTGGGAGGCCGAGGTCAGTGGATTGCTTGAGCTCAGGAGTTTGAGACCAGACTGAGCAAGAGCAAGATCCTGTCTCTAAAAATTAGCTGGGTGTTGTGGCGGGTGCCTATAGTCCCAGCTACTGGGTAGGCTGAGGCAAGAGGATTGATTGATTGAGCCTAGGAGTTTGAGGTTGCTGTAAACTATGCCATGGCACTCTACCCAGGATGATGGAGTGAGACTCTGTCTCAAAAAACCAAGAACAAACAAACAAATAAGAACATTGTAAACCACGATTCGACTGTTTATTTAGTTTATCATTCTCAAAGTTATTATTTTCTTGCTAGTTTGAGAACTGTGTGAGGGCAAGATTGTAACTATTTTATTCACTGTTTTATCCATCGTTCCGAGCATATAGGCTCATAGTAAAAACTCAATAAACATATTTTTCCAATAAAATTGAATTACATGGAGTTGTATATTGTAAAAAGTTAGTTTTAAAGGTATTTATAGAAACCAAAATGTGTCAGATGTTCCAAGTCATTTCAAAAGCAGAAGTGAAGTCAGGACGGCCAAAAATATTTAGCCAGTCTCCTCTTTTTTGGCTAATATTAGACTATATGTTTTATCCCCGAATCATAGCGCTTTCCTCAGAATCCTTCTCAGCACAGTCTTGGAGTTACCATCACTGGACTACTGGAATTGGCACATGCAACACAACCTAATTGCTATTTCTGCATTATCTCAGGAAAAAAAATAACAAAATTTATTCTAACAAAATATCTAATTGTATATTGACTGATCATACTAGTATAAAAACAGCTTCAGAAAAGCCTCGCTTTTATTGTAGCTGGCACCTCTCCACTTTTGCTTAGTTTGTGACTGTCTTTAGATCACAAACAACATGGGACCCAATGGCAATAGTTTGGGACAAATGATTATTTCAGATTCAAGCAAAATCTCTTTTGGTTTTTAAACTGTAAGAAACAGCATGGTTTGCTGAGGGATTTGGATTCTAAATGCAGCTGGGTTTGGCAAAGCTAAACATAGTTTGCAATTATTCATGTGTCTAGATGAATGTCTCTCCAGTTACTGTCCTTAAAACTCTTACATAGATTTCAGCCAGAAAAAAAAATCCTCAATTACTTTTGAAAAGTCATGTATTTAAGTGACTGAGGGGCTCAAGATAGTTCCAATAAATCACATAACAGAGGCAGCCTTAAATTGTAGAGAATTACCTTGCATAATTAATTTGTGGTTCGGCAGCAAGATAATCAGTATCATTTTCTCTAATAATCAGATCTTTAATTGAGTATTGCTACTCTATCCTTAGGGAGTCTCTTTCCAGTTTGAGCAATAATACTGTTCAAAGTGTCAGTTTTAATCAGTCTAGCACCAGAGGGTACCGTTTGGTCATATAAATATCATCCAAGTAATCTAAAAATGCTATTTCTGTGAGGGCTTAGATACTGAACTTTCACGATGAGTTTTTAACATACACTAAAGTCTTCAGTTTTTTTTAAATAAGCAAAGACTGAAAAGTATTTTCTAATCTGAATTTATCTTATTATTTACAAATATAATTTCTTTCTTACTTGAATTTAAAAAAATGAACTAGCAATAATTTGCATTACATTTTGTCTCTGTGTATACAAAATATAATGAGGTATATTTCTTTGGATTTATCAAGTAGCTGGTTTTGAACATTTTATCTCTGATTAAATGAAAAGTAATTGTAAAACTTACTAAAGACAATGGCAAGACTTAGCAATATAGGTCTATAAAAATTAGAATAATTACGAAACTTTCTGGAAAGAATCAGAAACATTGGTTGAGATGGGACTTGAGTGATGAGATAAATGGGCATAAAATCATGACAGAACAAAAGTATTACCAAGAACTTAAAATATTAGTGCTGTCTCTTGGACTTAATTTTTATGGACAGATTTTAAAAATCAAGCGGTTAGGTGATTTTTAACAAAAGATAGTAAAAAAAAATTTGGTTTATCAAGATATAAAAGTAAACAGGTTCAATTCTAGTTTTGTGAAGTTACAATTTCAAGTAGAGAGATCATAGAGAAACAGCAAAACTCAACTGTCCTTTCAGGAAGAGCTTATTCTATACCTCTAAGAAGAGATATTTTAAGATTAGGCCAGAAACTTCTGTTGCTAAAAAACAAGTAGGCTTTGAAATGTGCCGGTATGTGTTGACAGGACTCAGGAACCAACTTATAAAGTGCTCCAGCTGGCCACACTATGACAATTTGAGCATCAAAAGGAAAATAAACATTACAATTGATTAAAACAGCAGAAATCAGAAGTCATCATTTATATTAATGATTAAAGGAAAATTGACTTTATTTTCTCTTCATATAACTGGTCCTATGTTCAGGTTAATTTCTTTACAAGAAAAGAATATGTTTCAAGTTTGTATATGTGTGTAAGGTACACACATATATAATATATATGCATATACGCTCATGTACACACAGTAAAACCTTTGTAGTCGACCACTTCCCTACCTTGACCCTAAATTGACCACCTTCTTAAGTTGACCCAATTTCCATAGGACATATACATATTAGTAAAATAGGCCTACTTCTTTACGTTGACCACCTCTATATGTTGACTAGTTTGTTACAGTCCTTTGAGTGGTCAACTTAAAGAGGTTTTACTATACACACATACCCACTATAAATATAAATATAAATATACATACATACACAAACAGTCTCTGTGGTCTTTTTTTGCATTCTTATTTGGTGGGACTTCTGTATAAGGCATTGCATCTAGACAATGTTGTTATTACTTCCTATATTGAATGAAAGAAAAATATTTAAGTTTGCTAGATGCTGTTTTCATTAAGTTATTATACCTTTATTTATACAAAGAAATGAGGTGAAGATGATCTCATATGGTTTTGTCAGCTCTATAATGCAATATCTTAAATAATTCAATGATTCACTTTAAATCCATGGTACTTACAAGAATTTCTAAATTATCACTTGAGAAATAATTTTCACCTTTGTTTTTAGAAGGCAAAAGTTATGTGATTGATAGAAGTATCACAGACTAATACAAGTATAGGTTGGAAGAGAGAAGCACTGTGCATCTTAACATTTAAGTGTATGCCCTTACACTTTACATTGTAAGGAACAATGTTACTTATCAGGGTAGCGCATAGTCGGTGGACTTTGGGCTTCATCAGGTTGAGATCCTGGCTTGGTATATCAGTCAGCTTTTCTTGCAGAGAAACAAATACTGGCTAATTTAAAAAAAAAAGGAAACTTATTGGCAAACTGTGAAGACATAACAAATTTGAAGATGGGAGAGTTATATCTTGAAATTGGCAGAAATTAATAGTTTTGGGTAGGGTAAGAAAGCAAGAGCTGAAGGAAATTCCTCAAGACTGGAAAAGTCAGATGAGGGTGCTAATTCTGGATAAATGGGATATTATCATTATTTTTTCCTTAAGTCTTGTACAACTGCCACAGTTGAAGTTCCAGAAAAGTGTTTGGCTAAATATTGTTCCCTTTTCAGTACTAGTTTAGTGGAAAGAAAGGTCTGGTCCTTTAACTGTAATAATAGAAAGTTGTCTGTTTCGTCATCTATTAAGATTATTCTAGTGCTTGCTTCGGCCGCACATATACTAGAATTGGAACAATACAGGGAAGATTAGCATGGTCCCTGAGCAAGGATGACATGCAAATTCGTGAAGTGTTCCATATTTAAAAAAAAAATTATTCTAAACGAGCAAGGTATGATTCCCCAAGAAGAAACGAGTTCTTCAAGACAGGGGCTGTTGGATCCGGGTGGCCAAAAAACAACAAGGATACGTTATGCATGACTGGTTACGAGCAGTGTGACCACTGGAGAGTCACTTGACCTTTCCAAGCCTGTTTTCTTATTTATTAAATGACGACAATAATTCCCACTCTATTGGATCACTGTATAAAATGAGATAATACAGAAAATCCAGGTACACAGTAATCACACTATAAACATAGGCTACCATCATTATTTTGTAGTTTCTACAGTTTTTTAAAATACACATTTGTTTCTTTGAATTCCCACAATATCCTGTCAGGTAACTGTAAGAGATTTTACTATCCTTGTTTTATGGATACAAACCCTGCAGTGATGAGGAGTTGTCTAAAGCCTGGTGATCTTTCAAATCCTATGTGCTTTCCTCTGTGGAGTGCTGTCTGTCACTGCAATAACATTTGTTTGGGGCAATAAAAAACAACCAAGAAGGGCGGCATCAGTGGCTCAAAGGAGTAGGGCACCATATGCCGGAGGTGGAGGGTTCAAACCCAGCCCTGGGCAAAAACTGCATAAAAAACAAAACAAACAAACAAACAAAAAAACCCAACAACCAAGAAACAATGCTGTGACAGAATTTTCTTTCTGAGAAATTGTCAGATCCAAATAAAAATCAGACTGAGCTCCTACAGCAATAAGCAGGTTTTTCTGGCCGGATAGTTTTACTATCTCAGCAAGGTGACATCATTGCCGTGGTGAACATGGACTCAGTCTAGGAAGCTGTTTTCGGAAACCGAGAGGAAGCCAGAATTCTCCATCTTCTTATCCCTAGGGTCTATCTTCCTTTACTGCTCTCTCCAGGACAAAAAAGCAGAATTCTGCTTGTGGTAAACAAAATCAGCATTCTCCAGATTGTGGAGTGCTGTGAAAACACAAGACAAAGAGACGGAAAGCAGAAAGCCCATTTTCTTTTGGGACCGTCTGGCTGATTTCCTGTGGGTCCTATGGATTTCTTATGTTTCTATCTTAAAGCACCTGGAGTGAGATTTTGAAAACCTTTCCGAGTTTCTAATTTTCGGTTAAGACCCCCAGACGACCTGTTTCTTCAGCACTCTCTTCTGTACTCACACTGTGCGTTCCTGTATGAGAATTCTTCACATTTACGCCTCCTGGGAGGCTGTGGACTCTGTAAGAATTAGAGATCGCATCTTGTCTATTCTCTGCATCTTTTAGGTGTTTCTCACAGTACAGTCTGCGGACCAAAGGCATCGGCATCACCGGGGTGCTTGTCAGAAATGGACAAGCAGGTGGAATGTCAGAGCCTGCTCCAGATGTCTCAGTAAGAGCCCAAGGCGCATCGTGTGCACACTTACAATTGAGCAACACTGTTCTCCAGCGCTTGTCACACAATGTGTGTTAAATAGCAGTAAAGGTAATAAAGGATGTGAGGTAGATAATTATTATTTATGGAATCCTCTTTGCAGGTGTTTTTTCCTTTCTATCTCCTTAACGTTCTCTAGTAACCTCCTAATCCTAGAAGCAATGGAAACTTGATATTACTGAAGGCATTTGAAGTTGGCAGTTTCATAATCTATTTGCTCAAGTAAAAAAAAAGAAAAAAGAAAATTGAAATAAGTCATCATTTGCTCGAGCTCAGGAATTCAAGGTCAGCCTGAACAAGAATGAGACCCCATCTCTACTAAAAGTAGAAAAGCTAGCTGGGTGCATTGGTGCATTCCTGTAGTCTCAGCTACTTGGGAGGCTGAGGCAAGAGGATCACTTGTGCCCAACAGTTTGAGGTTACTGTGAGCTATAATGGCATGGAACTGTAGGGCAACAGAGTGGGACTCTGTCTCAAAAAAAAAAGAGAAAAGAAATAAGTGCTCATCTAGCAAGGAGGAGGAGGGCTGGAGGAATAGTCATTGCATGTTAATTCAGGTGATAGTATCAAGAAGGCGGCACCTGTGGCTCAAAGGAGTAGGGCATTGGACCCATATACCAGAGGTGGTGGGTTCAAACCTGGCCCTGGTCAAAAACTGCAAAAAAAAAAAAAAAGACAAGAAGTGTATTTAAAAAAATAAATAAAGCATGCTCGGAAAATTCAATAGGTGAAACAGATCAGGTCAAGGTGAATAAGCTAGCTGAGGTTGAGATGGAGGGGAGGGAACTACTGCCTTACCACCACTATTGCTATTTGCTGCTCATCATGATAATCGTAATGAACCACTTCTTAATACTGTCATGTTGACCATTAAGTTTCATCACCTGAGTTTTGGAGGGAATACATTCAAATGTGTTCAATCATAGTAGTACACAAACAAATAACAAAAGACTCCCAACTGCAACTTAAAAGCCAAGTTTACAAATCACTTTGTGAAGCCATACATTATAATACTTCAAAGGAATGGATTAACAAATGGGCTTCCTGTATGGAATACTAGTTAGCATTTTATTTTTAATTAGAATTTTAAAATTTCATTAAAGAATGATCAGGAGTGACGTTACCAATAGAAATTTGCTGGTGGTTCATTCTCTGCTTCTCAAATTTCTGGTGTAGGAGGCTGGGTATTTTGTTACCCACCTGGCTTGTTCATGTGGTGATGATGATTGTGTAAACTCAAATTCTGTTCTAAGAGATTATTTTGGTTGAGTGGATCCTGTTCTCTATTTGTTGATTGCCTTTTCTGTGTGAAGCACTGTAGTAGAAGCTGGGCATACAAACATCAGTATGACACAGTCTGTGCCCCCAAGGCCCTTGTGGGCTAGTGGGCAGGACAGACACATAAGCGGATCATCTTGAGAGAATAACTTAGCCATTATAATAAAGGGATCTTTAGAGTGCTGTGGGTCATAGGAGAAGGGCATTGCATGATTGCCGGAGAGTCAGAAAAGGCTTCCCAAGGGACTTGATTCTTGAACTATGTTTCTTGATTCTTCAACAATGAGGTTGGAGAGAAACACGAGAACCCCAAAGGAAAGTCTCTGGAAGATTCCTGCCCAATTCACTGTGCTGAAATTATCTATAGACAAGTGACACCATGGGTTCAGGCAATCTCTCTGTGCTCTGCCTTGGTGTTGAGCGTTCTCATCCAACACTATTTTTGCAATTCTGAGCTGATCTGAGCTGATGAATTTCTTGGACCTTTAGGCAAAGGGACAAAATTCAGTGCTGTTAATAGCTAACATTGTAAATAACAGGAAATAAAAAGATAGGATAAACAGAACAAGACTTGTAACTGTAATATCTATCCTGAGACGTTTGTTTAACTATGAATTTATAAACGAATACCACTTGGTCTTGAAGTAGCTACAGGGTTAAAGCTCCTATGTGGCTGAATCCAGAACACATGTGCAAAGGTCTGAAGACTCGAGAGCTTGGCGTGTTCTGAGATGTTCAATGTTTAGTAAACTGCAGTGTTGGGAAAGCAGGCGCTAGGAAGTTAGTAGGCCCCAAATTGAAAGCAAATAAATTAGGTAGTAGAAGGATAGTTTAAGTGATAGATTGATGTAATCAGATTTATAATGGTGAGGGCCATAGAGGAGCCACACAGCCAATAAGAGAGAATTAGCTCAATGAAAGTTAGAGATGCTCAGTGCATAAACTAAAGTGATTTGGATGAGGATCACGATTGTGGATGACACGAAAAGGTGCCTGCCGATTGAATCCTCAGTCCTGGATCCAGTCAGATGGGAGGTTGGAAGGAAGGGGTCAGGGACGATTCCCGTGTGTGGCTTGGCCGTCTTGGAGAATGGCAGTGTGGAGATTTCCCACTACAGTGTTTCTTGGCTGATGTTCACACTCTCCCGGATTACAAGTCAGAGACCGTGACTACGCTAAACCCCAGTTGGTATTACAGCATTAGCATTTCTGAGGCCAGGGTTTTGGCCAAAGAACTAGTTGGGGGATGAGTCAGACAGTCTGTGTTGGAGCAAAATGCTTACTTATCCAGTGTGTTCTGTGCAGAAAATAATCCCCCAAATTCCCACATTTGATTGAAATTCTTCATATTCCCTAATGTATTATTGTAATTATTCTCACATTGAAATAAAGCTCTATTTGGTCTTTCAAATTCTGCAGTCCACTTGATCATCTTGTAGATTGTATTAAAAAATGGAAACACACATTGATTTCAGGGCTATTGCATCCACAACTTCAAACAAACATTTTTCTAAGTTAGGTAGGACTTTGTGTGCTAGACTTTCCCTATATCCCAAGATTGATCATTTATTAAAATATTTAAAATGTTCTGTCTTTCCTGGATAATTGGTACAGGTTTTGAGCTGTTTTCCTTCTGGCTAAACCAGAAGCAGCAGAATATTTAATAACAGATTGTTTTGAGACCCGAGATTTCACCAAGTTTTATAAGTGAGCCCTCTGCTTTCCCTGTGAGGACTGGCATCCACTGTGCATAGTGACAAACAGACATGGAAACTGTGTTTTTTTGTTCATTTCAGAATCGTTTACACCAGCTTTAATCAATTAGAGGATTTGGCTTTAGCCACCTATGTTTATCAAGAGCTATTTCTTCCTTTTCTTTATCCTACATCTAATTGCAAAGGTTAGTCACCTGGTACAGTCAGAAGGATGATAATACTATGGCTATAGTTATTTTCTGGAATAAAGACCTATTTCTTCACATTTCTCCACTGTCTAATCCCTTTATTGCAACAGCAAAATGAGTCCAATGCCTCGGGCAAATCTTCTGAACATAAAAAATGCAAATTTCAAGAAAGAAATGTTAGTGATTTTTCTCACATAGAGACAAATATTTAATAATGTTTGAATTTTACTATGTTGTACCTAGAAGTTAGTTTTACGTAATTTACTACAGTCTGTAACTTACTGGGCTCTGGCACTAATAGCTGATTTACTGTTCTATCAGTTACTTAATTAGCATGAATTATTCATAGTTTCCTCTGATGAATGACCTAATTATTATGCTAATCATTTAATCTAAGTCTTCAATATTGTCTAAAGCATCCTGCCTAATGGAGTTATTAAATATGTGTATAATTATGGACTTGTAAGAAAGCAGAAACGTGCTTTCACAGACATTTTTATTTATACTTAGTCTTTCCAAATATCAAATGTAAGATACCTTTTCCTTGAACTCAAATAATTTCTTACATGCCATTTTCCCCCTAATATAAAACTGTGAACCAGTATAGTAAATAAAATGGCAGCCAAATACATTTGTAATACTAAAAAGTGGAGTAGGATTTGATACCTATTCTTGCTTTTGAGTCCTTTGCTTCAACAAAAGAATTTTCCTTCATGATCCGGGAATTCTCTTCAAGATAAAAGGAGTCAACTGACTGGATGTTTACAGTTATACCAATTCTTAATTGTTCTTGGGCAAAGCAACTGTGTTGGGGGTTAATTAACTGGTCACACTGGGGATATCTTTCCTTTATTTTTGTATCTACGCTGTTTAAGATCTCTGGTCCAAATATTACATTGGATATATTTAACTTATTTCATGGCAAACTTAATGTTTAAAGATATTGGGGCATTCTATTGTTTTTAGTAGTAATGATTACATTACTAGCTGAGAGAGAGAGAGAGAGAGAGAGAGAGAGAGAGAGAGAAAGAGTTTTAAAAATAAGAGAGTTTTGAAAAATAAGAAAAAACTGCAATGAGAACAAGTAATAAAATGATGAAAAATGTTAATTTTCATCACCTGTATTTGTATGTTCAAAAACAAATAGAATGAATTATTCATTATTCCCAAGGGCATCTAATGCTTGAACATCAGACACACAATTGATGTATAGAAAGTGATATTTTAATGTCAGGTTTTGGACTATGCAATTTGACAGTTAGCCAATGGCTGGGTTTATATAGCCAGGAGCAAATGAGGCTTATAATATATATTATGCTCAACTTAATTGCAGTATAACGTTGTTAAAAGGATTTTTTAAGACTTGAACACAGTAACTCATGGCTTTCATGAACTATTAAGGCTACTCTGAGAAAACGAGACTGAGCTCTTTTTGGTCACACCTCATTTTGTTTTTGAACAAAATATACAAATACGGATGATGAAAATTAACATTTTTCATCATTTCATTGTTCTCATTGCAGTGTTTTTCTTGTTTCTTAAAATGCCCTTATTTTCCCAATGATTTTTAACCTTTGATTTCCATTTCAAGCTCTGGACATCAATAATTGTGTCCCCCCCCAAAACTTAGAAAGAGGAAGACTTTGGAGGATTTCATAGTCTTTCTTGCTATTCTCTTTGCCTTCTTAGTCCTTTTAGAAATCTGTCGTCCAGTTCTCACACAAAGCAAACCTGTGTGCCGTGGTCTCAAAAAAAAGTCTTACTTCCTATGTTTCTAGAGTTTCTGTGATCGGACAGACCAACTCCAAATTCCCACGAAAGAAGTAGGTGGCTTCTACGCGAAAATGTTGATTCTCAGGTCACAGGGCGAGGGTGTCATTTGAAATGGTGGGCAGAAGAAAAACCATCATTAAGTAGTTTCTCTTCTGCTTCTCTTAATTTTTGAAATTATGTTTGGTACAACTAATAAAAGAATTAATTTCTACCTCCAGTATCTGGCAACCCCCCTTCAGCTTAGCCACTGGCCCCGACTGCCTCTTCCCTCTGCAGTCTGCAGAGAAAGGGTGCTGTGGAACTGAGACACACTATGGATAAAGACTGTGTCGACTTGCTCTTCCACCTTCCTTTCTCCCCTAGACTTGATCTTGGGTCTGCTTGTTTGAAGGGTGCTGGTGGGCTGTACCTCTGAGATACCTCTTTCCCCAAGCTGTCTTTAAAGTTTGTTTCTATACTTCATTGGGGTGGAAGGAAAGAGAGGAAAAGAGGTAATTATCACTTTCCTTAAAGTCAGTAGTGACGTGCTTCTTTTGCTGATGATTTGACTCAGAGTAACTTAACACTCAATACCTTCTTCAATACCCTCTGTTGTGGTTGATGACCAGATATTGACTCTTCTTGAGACTTATGTATGAGCTTTTGGGAGGGTTTGTAGGATGATGAGACTGCACTGTTCACTGCTGTGTGAGGTGCTAGCTCTGACCTTTCTCCTTTCTACGCCCTCTCAGTGTGGCCAATGTCTCTCAGCTTCCTTTTGGTGGGATTTTGATGTGAACTAAGCCATTGGGTCAGATGCTGCCAAGATGGCTCAAGCCCAGCCGCCTTCTACATTGGCCACAGGACCAATGGGAAACTCTCATATCATTCCTAGCGCTGTAAGGAACAATTCTATGAATCTTGTGAGAACTTCTGGATATATAACCAGGGGAAGAATTTCTCAGTCATGCAGTGCACATACTTATTTTCACTAGTGCTGAATTGCTCTTCAGAAAGGTTGTACCCCAGCAGTTTACAAAGATTCCTATGTATAGGTATTCCTGTCAGTGGTTGGCATTATTCAGCTTTCAAATATTTGCCAGCCTACAATAGTTTATTTTAATTTGCATTTCCACAATTATCAATTATTTTGATTTGTCAATAGTTTGTTACTATCTTAGATTTCTTCTTCTATAAATTAGTTATTTGTATTTCTTGTCTGTTTGTCTATTTGGGCTGTTGTTTTTCATCCTAGATTTGTACATTTTTTGCATATTATAAACATAAATTTCTCATTGGTTTTGTACCTTACAATTTTTTTGTGCCATTATTTTTTACTTAATTTTTATTAAATAATGACTGTACACATGTATGGGGTACACTATTATGATTTGATATACAATGTGGAATGCTTAAATCAAACTAATTAACATAACCATGTGTCAACTATGTGCTTGTGTTAACTTTATTCATTGTATCATTTATTGATCAGAAATTCTTAATTTTACACAAATCATTTAATCATTTTTATTGTTTGTGCTTTTGGAGTTTTGTTTAAACAGCCCTTTTCCTTCTAACGTCTGTAGATATTCCACATTTTATTCTACCAACATGCTAGTTTGCCCTTCACTTTTATACATTTAGATTATTTTGGTTTATAGTGTTAAGTAAGGATTTGCTTTTCTTGAGCAATTTTACTAAATAATTCACTGTTTTCTCACTTATTTGTGATGCTCCTTTTTATACATATTTGGCTCTCTACTGTCGGTCAATATGATTGCTTCTATAACAAGGTCTTCATTTTTAACTTATCTTCTTAAAGTACGAATTAATATCTGAAAGGTTTGCCCCTCTTCATTCAACTTTTTCTAAGTTGGCGCTCTACCATTAAATCATAGAGTAAATTTACTTCATCCTTGGAAAAACTCCAACTGTAAATATGGTTGGTATTACATTGGTTCATAGAATAATTGGGAAGAACGGCTACCATCACAATGTTAATTCAGCTTATCTAAGCTACTAGATGATTTTTATGAATCATCTAGTAGACCCTGATTAGAGTTTTAATATTTTCCTCTGTTACGTGTTCTTGATTAAGTTTATTTCTAGATATTTTATAGTTTTTTCTTTTTTTTTTTCTGCTATTATATTTTGTTGTTGGTTACTGGTGGGTAAATTACTGCTACTGATTTTATAAGTTGTTATATCCAGCTGAATTTCTAAACTTTTTAATTTTTTTCTTATTTCTAACATTAGGTAAAAATACTGTGGGTTTTTTTGAGACACATATCATATGCAAATAATGATCATTTTTCTTTTCTTCTTAATTATTTTTCTTATAATTTGTATTAATAAGACTGCTAATGCTGTATTTATCAGTCATAGTGATGCTGGGTATTGCTCTGTATTTTAAAGGATAAAGGATATATTTATATTTCATCACTAAACACAGTATTTGCTAAAAGGTTTTGATATTTAATGTTTATCTACATGAGGAAGCCTCTTCTAGTCTTAGTTTGCTAAGATTTTTGAAAAAAATGAATAAGTCTTTAACTTTATTAAACACTTTTTGCAATATTTAAATAATCATGTGATTTTTTTTCCTTTACTTTACTACTGAGATGAATGACATTGATGAGTTTCATGGTGTGTAACTACTTTTGTATTCCTTGTATTAACCTCATTTGAGAATGATACAATTTTTCAAAAAAAATTTAACTATTTGATTGAGTTAGCTAGCTGTGTAAACTTGTGTCAGTCACATAATCTTTTGATGCCTATATTTCTGGGGTTTTTTGGATTATAGTTTGCTTATTATTATAGAATATTATTCTTTTTTTAATTAAGTCATAGCTGCGTACATGAGTGCAATCAAGGGGTACAATGCGCTAGTTTCATGTACAGTGTGAACTGTTTTCATCACACTCTTTAGCATACTTTTAAATCTTGAATCCAGGGAGAGTCTACCTTGGTGAATGGTGAGAGGTGTGGGTCCAGTTTTAGTCTTCTACAGGTCGCCAGCCAGTTCACCCAGCACTACTTGGTAAATAGG
>CAUYRH010025613.1:0-10157 GCA_963574655.1 Perodicticus potto
CCCTACTATGAAGCTAATTTAAAGGTTTCATATGAAGGCTATAACCCAACTATAGCACAAGAATATGGGAAGGGAGGGGAGGGGGGAGGTTGGGGTGGAGGGAGGGTAATTGGTAGGGCCACGCCTATGGTGCATCTTAGAGGGGTACAGGCGGAACTTACTAAATGCAGAATACAAAAGTCTTCATACAATAACTAAGAAAATGCCATGAAGGGTATGTTAATCAGTTTGAGGAAAATAGTTCAGATTGTATGTGAAACCAGCATATTGTACCCCTTGATAGCACTAATGTACACAGCTATGATTTAATAATAAAAACAATAAAAAAAAATTGAGGCTATCATGTCAAAACCGACTCAATAAAATCCTTATTCTGGGACTAAGGATTATAGAATATTTCAAAAGAAGTTGAATTTGTGTCTTCCAAATGCATAGAGGAATTAAAATTAGGTCAATAAAACATTGCCTAACCAAGATCTATACAGGGACCTGCTTGAATATAGATAAGACATTTCTGATAAGCACGACTTTTTCTTTTTTTCAAAGAAGGTACTTTGGCAAAGCTTGAAAAGAGTTGTTTTTCTCTTAACTAGTTTAATCATTCTCCTGAGGCTTGTGTTTATATAATTAATTTGCATAGAAACTCTTTTCTGTTTTCGTAGGCTCATAGGTTATATTTAGAAATAGGGGTACTGATGAGAGGAGAGGGGCTATATCAGATTCGGAAGGCCTGTGTTCCATGCCTTCACATCTCTTTCATGTAACTGACCTCTGATGCCTGCCTTTGTGGTGTCTGCTCACACGTAACTAAAGGTCTTGTTTATTTAAAAAACCCACAAGAAGTTCTTTCTAAGTGATTGCACTGGATAGGCCATAGTTCTCTAGTCCCAATGTTTCTCCATGATATTGACTAAAATGTTCCCAGGAAAATGTTTTAGAGAGTTAAAACCTTAGAGAGTGTATATCTCAATCCCTGTTTAAGCCAATGGAAGTGTGCAGATTCACATCTGCATGGAATATGGGGAGAAGGGCTAGGGAGAGAAAACAAAGCAAAATTCCATTGTGTTTAATCTATGGATTTCTACTTAGAAAACCTAGGAGATCTTTTTGATAAGGGCCATAAAAGATTACAAATTAATGAACTATGGAAAAGAATCCAAAGATACTGAGATTCAGTCTTCACTGAACTGAAATTAGCTGCACGTGTATGAGACATCCTCTTGCTGTCAGCTTCACATGATAGGGACACATTCTTTGCCTCCTAAGCACCAGGATGGAGCACTGAAAGCACCAGCTAACGGAGCAGGCAGGCCTTTGTGCTTAGCAATTAAGCTACTGGGTAATGTTGCCTATTTTAAGCTGAGAAAGTGAGATGTGTGGTTTTATCATCTTCCCAGAAAAGATGCTTGTATTTCCTAGCCTTTCAACTATCTAGCTAAATCCAGTCCCTGGAACTGACAGTATTCACAGGTCACATTAGCCTTCCATTGACGTGAATTTGCCAAAAAGACCTGTGATGGGTCACAAAGTATACACTGACTCGTATTGTCTTTTTTAGAACAGAACTATCTCATTAGGTCACATTCATGGGAAGCCAGATCAGAATCCAGTATATATCAATTACCTCTACTTTCACTGGACACTGCACAGACAAGTTTATATTTTTGATCTATGTTATGATATCCACCCAGCCAGCCATATTTTTACTCATTCATTTATTCAAGAAAGGTTAAACTCTGTACTAACAGAAATATAAAACTAAACCTCATCTTATTTTTTTCTAGCCCTTTATCTCATAGTATTTATATTAGAAAGGCAGATAGAATGCAGAATAATTCTACAATTCAGGGATCTGGTGGACAACGCCAATAACTCTTTTCATGTCCATGAAGATTTTACAGGCTTGAATTGGCTTTCCCATTTAATACTAATCTTCTTTATATTCCTCCTGGGAAGCTGTTTGAATCATCTGATACTTAACTGGCAGAAAATCATTCCAGACCCAGTGTTTCAGCAGATCAAAGAAACGCAGTATAAAAGAAACCCTGATCCTCTAATGTCTCCTGTCAGTCACCTATCCTAACTCTCTCCACCTTTTGTAAATTTCCCATTTCTATGTGCAGGCCACAGTTACCTCAAGCATCTGCTACATGTATAGATGTCAATTTCATTGAATGGATCATTGAAATCCAATTATGCTGCTGCAAATGGTACTGCAATAATAAATACCAATATTATTAGAGATTCAACTCTAGTACAAACACATTCTATCTACTAATCAAATGTTTCCAAATCAAAAATCAAGAAATAACGTTTAGTAAAAAACATTGTACATGGATTTCCAATTCTAATCAAGATGAAATGACAGAGATACGATTAGGCTTCCTGCCTAAAACCACAATAATAAAACAGGCAAAATTTATAAAACAATAGTCTTTGTGACTCTTAATATCAGGCAATGAGGGACAACGAGTCCTGAAAAATGAGAAACAATCTACAATTCTATACCCAGAGAAAATAACTTCAAAAACAAAAGTTAAATAAGATTTTCTTAGAAATACAGTCTGAAATAAATCATTACCAGCAGGACCATACTATAAGAAATTTTAAAATTAAGTCCTTTAAGCAGAAGAAAAATTGTCAGAAGAAAATAGGAATCTATGTAAGGGAATTAAGAATATTGGAATGGTAGCTATGCATGTTATTCCCTTATTATTTAAATCTCTTTAAAAGATAACTATTTAAACATAATAATATTATAAGGTGAAATGTATAACATATGTAAAAGTAAAATGTATGATAACAATAGTACAAAGGCCAGAAGGGTAATAATCTAAGTATAGTATTATAATATATTTGTGAATTATGCATGAAGTGGTCTGGTACTACTTGAAGGTAGACTGTGATAAGTAAAAGTTGTATGCTGTAAACCACTGAAAACCCCCACCAAAATAACAACAAAGAGAGCTGATAGTACAATAAAGGATATTAAAAAAAAATTGAAAAATACTCTGGTAATCCAAAAACAAGGCAGAAAAAGAGGAAAAAAAAAACAAACAGAAAACAAAAGATTAGATGATAGATTTAAATCAAATAATATCCATAATCACATTCAATACAAATGGTCTAAATATCACAATTAAAAGACAGAGATTATTAGATTTCTGGGGGAGGGAGCAAGACTCAATTATAAGTTGCCTACAAGAGACTCACTTTAAGTATGTATTTGATAGATGCACATAGAAAGGAAAAGTAAATACCATGTTAAAACCAACAAGAGAAAGCATCCCTGGCCAAATTAATATAAAAAATAGATGTCAGGGTAAAAAAATATTACCAGAAGTAGAGAAGGTAATTTCATAATGATAAATTGAGTCCATTCATTAAGAAAGACATGCAATTCTAAACATTTATACTTCTAATATAATAACTTTAAAATATATAAGGAGACAACTGACATAGTTGGAAAAAATATATATAAATCCACAATTTTGATATTCTTACCTCCATAAATGATAGAATGAAAATATTAAGTACATAAAATATTTAAACAACACAAACATCCTAATTTAATTAACATTTATAGAACACTTCACAGAATAACAACACAAGACACTTTTTTTTAAGCACATATAGGACGTTTACCAAGATATATACTATTCTGGGCCAAGGATGTCTCAATAAATTTAAGTGGAATAAGGTCATACAAAATATGTGTTATAACCTCAGTAATTAAATTAAAAATCAGTAACAGAAAGCACTTCAGAAAATATCCCAAATATTTTGAAACTAATATTAGACTATTAACTTACAAATCCAAGAAGAAATAAAAGCAATAATCATAAAGGATTTTGAAATAAATAAAAATTAAAATACACATAAAAATTAATTGGATGACAGAAGTGAAATAAAAGAAGGATCTCAAATCAATACCCTCAATATTTATTTTAAGAAACTAGAGCCAGGCATGGTGGCTCATGCCTATAATCCTAGCACTTTGGGAGAATGAGATGGATGGATTGCTTGAGCTCAGAAGTTCAAGGCCAGCCTGAGCTAGAGCGAGACACCATCTCTAAAAATAGCTGGGAATTGTGGCCAGTGCCTATAGTCCCAGCTACTTACTTGGCTGACACCAGAGAATCACTTGAGCCCAGGAGTTTCAGGTGGCTGTGTGCTATGATGTCAAGGGTGACAAAGTGAGACTCTGTCTTAAAAAAAAAAAAATTGAATTAACCTTACATTAAGTAAATAAAAGAAAGTGAAGATTAAAACAGAAATTAAGGAACATTTGAAAGGAGAAAACCCAGAAAAACAATGGAGGTAACCTAACCAATGTAACCAAAGCTGGTTTTGTAAGAAAATTAATATAATTGAGAAACATTTACCCAGGCAGATTAGGGATAAAAAAGACAGAGAACTGAATATATAAATATGAGATAAATATGCATAAATAGGAAAAGATGTTAAATATCATCAGCCACCAGGGAAATACAAATTAAAATATGCTAAGATACTATGAGTGGCTAAAATATAAAATGACTGGCATTGTGAAGTGCTGGCATAAATGTTGAGCAAATAAAGCTCTCATACGCTACTGGTGAGGATGGGAAATGGTATAAGCACTTTAGAAAGCAGGCTGGCGGTTTCTTAACAAGTGAAACATACACATGTTATATAATTCAGCCATTCTACCCCTAGATAGTTACACAAGAGGATAAAAGTACATGTCCATTCAAACACTTACGCACCAATATTCCTACCAGCTTTATTTATGATAGTTCAATACCGGAAACAACCCAGATGCCCATTCACAGGTGAATGAATAAATAGAATTAAATAGAATGTGATTTTATATATATATATGTTTATGTTTATAAATTTTTATATATGATTATTTATTTATATATATCCTTATTACAGAATATTACTCAGCAATAAAAAGGAGTGAACTATTGATGGTAGCAGCATCATGGATGCATCCCTAAATAACTACTCTGAGTGAATGATGATGGACAAAACAAGAATTAAATACTACATGATTCCATTTATTTAAGACTCTGGGAATTCAAACTAATCTATAGTGGCAGACAGCAGATAAGCAGTTTCCCAGAGAGGGGCTGAAGGAAGGGAGATGAAGGATGGATTACAAAGGAGCAAAAGCCAACCCTTGGAGGTGATGGATATGTCCATTATCCTGACTTAGATCAAAACCCATCAAGCTTTACATTGAAATATTTGCAACATATTGTGTGTCAGTTGTATCTATAAAGTTGTTCTAAAAGAGCAGATGAATTTATCAGACAAAATGTGTAAAGGTGAAAATACCCCAGAAAATTCATAATAATGCGCGGAAATGAAATGTGGAGAAAGCATTTTCCCCCTAATAAATAGAAAGCATGTTATAGTTCTAAAAATGATGTGCAGAGTGACAATAACGTAACTAATCTTAATAATCTAGGTCTTATTCATCCTGATCAGAAGCTGAAGTTTATCTTATTTTGAAAAAGAGAAGCATAAGCTAGGTTATCAGTATATACAAATAATTCTTGGGCACATTTAAGCAATTTCTGTAAATACATGTTTGAAAAATGTTTGTTGACAAAAGTAACTGACCATAGGATTTGAAATTAACAACAACAAAAAAACCTTAGTGCTCCAAACTCAGCCAGTTCTTCTGGGATTCTCTCCCAGTTTCATTATATTGACTAACTCATGAGTGCTTGCTCCCTTGATGCTGGTGAAATATAGCCAAATCTCTAGATGTTTTTTCCTGAGGTTTTTCCATATAGGGATAGCCCATGGTTTGCTCCAAGAGGGTGATGAGTGGAGACTTCAATCACCCAGGGTTCCAGGCCCTGATCAAACTGACCCCCAATTGTCCTAGGAAGAAAATTGGAGGAGGATGCTCTCTGGTCAGCCAAAGTTCCATCTCTAAGTGTCAGCATTTCTATCAAGCTCCTCCAGAGAGATTGTTTTCCTCTCTCTCCAACAAAATTGGGTTCTAAAGGGCTCCACCTCTTTCCTGGCAGCCATGGAGATGAAGGAGGTGCAGGGCCAAGCCCCACAAGCATCAGAGGTTTCCTGTATGTGCTCAGGTCCGTGAGCCTCCTCCTATCACCATGTGGCATGGAAGCTCAGACCAAAGCCACCAGAGTAGAAACTCCCTTACGATGAAAGTCGCTGCAGCTGCTTCCTGCTCAGTGCTCCCCTTACTAGACACTTCTGGTTTCTCAAAGGCAAAGTGTCTGAGACCTGGCCCCTACCCTCCACTATCCCCACCACAAGGTTTGGCCTGTTACTTCTGGGCTGAGCCCCCCATTATTGGTACCCCTGTCTTGCCTTCCCAACCTTCTCATCCACAATGTGCAGAAGCAGCTTTCAGAGCTTAGAGAAGGTACCAATCTTTCTATGATTTGGGCAGAGAGGGATGCTGATTCTAAAACACAGGCTTGCTAAAGCTGGTTCTTTGTAGAGAAGTCTGACACTTTCCTAACTCTCTTTTTTGGGTGCTTCAGTTCAGTGGGAAGTATGAAGATAGGATGGCTTTCCTAACCCCTGTGGCTGGGTTGCAAGGTAATCGATTCTGCCACCACAACTACCACCATTTAGTATAAATTTACTGTGTTCTGGGCATTGTGCTGGGATTTTTGCATGACATGTGCTATGGTTTGGATGTGGTCTTCCCCTCAAAACTCATGTTGAAATTTGACCCTCAATGTGGCAGAGTTGAAACAGTGGGAGGTGTTTGGGTCATGGGATAAATTCCTGCTGAATAGATAAAGGTTCTCCTGCCAGAAGAAGCACTGATGCCCTTGTCACATGCAGGTGCCCAAATTTGGACTTTTCTGCCTCCAGAATCATAAGCCAAATTAACCTCTTTTGTTTATAAATTACCTAGGTTCATGTATTTTGTTACAGCAACACAAAATAGACAAAGACAACACAACTCCTTAAATTTCCTTTGATTCTGAAAACTACCCTTCAGAGTAGTTATTGAATTATCTTCCTCAGGACAGTGCCTTTGCTGTGTTCACTGAGGTTAACTGATTTACCCAAAGCTCCATGGTAGTAACTGACCTAGTGACCTCAAGTCCCATCATTTAGTCTTCTCTGTCAATGTCACAGCACCTTATACCTTAAGAACCTCTTTCATGGGGGAGCTTTCTTTTATTATAATAATTCCTATAATTATTATGCATCTCATCCTCAACTCATTAAACCATTTGTAATAGCAAACTTGGTCTTCAAGATTTCTTCAGTTGGCTTTTCCATTGCCTGGGTCTTCCAGAGGTTCAAATGCACATGAATATGGGGCCTAGAGTCATTCCATATGTACCCAAACCCAAATCATAAATGACCTTAAATCCTTCAGATAGAGTCAAAAGAACTTTTATGTTGCCATAATTTTATTATCAGTGTGAGGGTATTCGAAAATACATATTTCTCTGAAACTTATTCTATAATTGAAACATCATACTAATCATCTTACATTCTTCATGGTCAGTATACACCTGAGAGGATTGACCACATTCCATTTTGAGCTGAATATTCATATTAAAAACATGTTTTTACAAGCTAAGTTTATATTAATCTGAGAAGTCATCCACCTGCTTCTCTGGCCCTCTGAACCAGCTGGAAAGGTTCATGCTTCATGGTTCCTATCTGGTGACCAAGCCATGTCCCCAAAGGCTGCAAACCTATTCATGGATATTTACCAAGTGTGGCCTCTCTTTCTGCTGACCTACACTCCACACCTTTTTGATTCCCCGCTCCACTCCCAGATTCTACAGTTGAAGTCTTATCTTCAACCCTGCTCTTGTCTCTGAAATGTGGGTTTGACCTTGGTTTCCCCCAGCATTTGATGTAAACATTCCTCAACCAACCTAAGTTGGCTTCACCTCTTTGCTTCTCTTATTACTGGTTTCCTGGTTCTGACCTCTAAAAACCAGAGAAGACCAGCACTGGTCCTCACAAAGAGGATCTAGGCAGATAATTAGAGTTATGACTGTGCACTTGCATCTAAGTTTGTATTATCTATTAGGTTTGTGGAATATATATATGTTCATTTCATGCCCATTTAACACAAAAGTACCTATCTCTGGGAGTAATGTGCCATTTTATCAATAGTTTTCAATCATGTGACGATCACAGCATCCTTACATTCTCAGCTCTGCTCTTCAATTCTCCAGGGAATCCCTTTCTCAGGTATTAATTTCACCAGCTGAGCTCATTAATATGATAAGTCTCTGGTTTTAAACAGCTCTTTAGACCCAAACAGGCCATAATTGAATGGAAGATTTAATTTTTTTTTTTTTCTCTTAGCAAACAATCAGGCCAGGCAAACAAGGACACAGCACACAAAGCATTGCTCCACTCAGGGCTGAAAGGTGTGTGTTTCCATTCACTAATAGGCAGAAATGTCCCTGGATTTCAGAAAGGCTGACTCAGGGCTCAGTTTGGAGGAGCTATTGAATTCCCCCTTCATCCTGGCAGACAGCTCAACCGCGTGGGTCTCTTCCCCTGTCACTCCTGTTGATTTGCATTCGAGGTAGTCATTCAGAGCTAGTGAATGGAAAAGGCCACCGTTTGCAATTTCGGGTTCTGGGGTATAGCTGAGACTCCCACACAGTCCAAGCTTCCACCCCACAGCTTGTCCCAGGGGCCCCAGCAGAAGGAGGGCACACCATGGCTTGGTGTGGACTTTTGCTCACCTTAAGTGGGATCCTCTCACAAGGAGTTAATAACCGACTCCTCCCAACCTCCACCCCTCTAAAAAACACCACCAGGCCATAGGTTTGACAGATTAGGTGGCTGGCCTTAGATGAGGAAATTTCATTTTCTCCTGTACATAAACTCAGTAAACTGTGTTTTTAGGCTTATTGACAGTTGGCTGTTACTCTGCTTCTTCCCCAGCTGCCTGGCTTTACTGTCTGTCTTCACTGGCTCTTGATTTTCAGCCTTTCTGCATTCTAGCTGGGAGACTGCAAAACCGAAATATTCAGCTTTATTTTCAAATGTTTTTTGCTCCTGAGAAAATGTAAGAGAGCATGTCTGTATAGTGTAGAGATCACACGCTCTGCCATTTTGAGAGACTTAGAATCAGAGCAAGTTTATAACCTGCTCTGCTTTGGGGGAGACAGGGCTGCTGAGCAGGGAGAAGGAAGTGAGACTGGACACCGTTTTTGCTTTGCTGGAGTCGAATCTCCACAGTTGGCCCTTCACTGGGAAAGGAACAACATCATACATGCCTAGGTCCATGATGGAAAGAGTAAAACACATTTTAAAGCTGAGTGATTCTGATTTTGGAATGAACCATAACCATACTCACTTCCAACAGGATCATGAATCAAAATGAGACCAATTATCTGTTGCAGTAGGGTCAAAACTGTGAGAAGCTAACCAAAGCCCATGTCCTATGTATGACCTTTGTTTAGTATTAACATGAACACAGATATGTTCACACACTGTACTCATTCAATATCTTTTCCCAGACCTTTTGTTGCCAATCTTCCAACTTTGTGTGTTCTAACCCTTAGCCAAACCCTTAGCCACTGTACAAGACTCAGGGCAGATTCAAATTGCTGATCTCTCAGCCCAGTCAAAGTGGACAACCCAATGATTACCCAAAGTTTTATCGTCTGGGAGGATTTGCCTTTATCAGTATCTTTCTAGAACATTCCTGATCAGGGTTGTACAGTTCATTTTGGGTATGACAGGTTGCTCATACTGTGCAGAGCAATCTGTCAACCTGACCCAGGCTCATTCGTCTTTAATAAATGCCCATCTCTGAGGATGTAGGTGTGGACTGAAGAAGAGGAGTTACTGCAGCTGGGCCTCCTGTTCATGACACTCACTCACCTTCCAGAACTGCTATAGCCTAATCTCTTTTATCACATTTTAACTTGGTGATAGATGGCTGCTGTGCATATCCAAATATAGTGGGTCAGTAAACACTCAGTTCATAGTCGGTGGAATAACAGATGCTTTGATGTCCTGCCTAGGTCTCCCCAACACTCATCGTACTGGTGAATGGCAGTGGTGTCCCACTGCAATCACCTGTGATTCTCTGCTGAAGGAACTTCTGTGAGCCTGGGCATATGGCAGGTGGAAACACAGGAGAGTTAATAACAACCCTAGGATCAGCCTTCAGCCAATGA
>CAUYRH010025616.1:0-14368 GCA_963574655.1 Perodicticus potto
CATATTAACAGAAGCAAAAACAAAGATCATATGATCCTCTCAATAGATGCAGAAAAAGCATTCGATAAAATCCAGCATCCTTTTCTAATTAGAACACTGAAGAGTATAGGCATACGTGGCACATTTCTGAAACTGATTGAAGCAATCTATGACAAACCCACAGCTAATATTTTACTGAGTGGAGTAAAACTGAAAATTTTTCCTCTTAGAACTGGAACCAGACAATCCTCTGTCACCATTACTATTCAACATAGTGCTGGAAGTGCTAGCCAATACGATTAGGCAAGACAAGGAAATAAAGGGTATCCAAATGGGAGCAGAGAAGGTGAAACTCTCCCTCTTTGCTGACAATATGATCTTATACTTAGAGAACCCCAAAGACTCAACCACAAGACTCCTGGAAGTCATCATAAAATGCAGTAATGTCTCAGGATATAAAATCAATGTCCACAAGTCAGTAGCCTTTGTATACGCCAATAACAGTCAAGATGAGAGGCTAATTAAGGACACAAATCCCTTCACCATAGCTTCAAAGAAAACGAAATACCTAGGTATATACCTAACAAAGGAGGTGAAGGACCTCTAAAAAGAAAATTACGAAATCCTAAGAAAGGAAACAGCAGAGGATATTAACAAATAGAAGAACATACCATGCTCATGGCTGGGAAGAATCAACATTGTTAAAATGCCTATACTTCCCAAAGTAATCTACCTATTTAATGCCATCCCTATTAAGATACCATCATTGTACTTTCAAGATTTGGAAAAAAATGACTCTGCATTTTATATGGAACCAGAAAAAACCCCGCATAGCTAAGGCAGTTCTTAGTAATAAAAACAAAGCTGGGGACATCACCATACCAGATTTTAGGCTGTACTACAAAGCCATAGTGGTCAAGACAGCATGGTACTGGCACAATAATAGAGACATAAACATTTGGAATTGGAAATGAAACTAACATCTTACAACCACCTAATCTTCAATAAACCAATCAAGAACATACCTTGGGGGAAAGACTCGCTATTCAATAAATGGTGCAGGGAGAACTGGATATATACATGTAAAAGACTGAAACTGGACCCACACCTTTCTCCACTCACAAAAATTGATTCAAGATGGATAAAGGACTTAAATTTAAGGCATGACACAATAAAAGTCCTGAAAGAAAGCATAGGAAAAACATTGGAAGATATCGGCCTGGGGAAAGACTTCATGAAGAAGACTGCCATGGCAATTGCAACAACACAAAAATAAACAAATGGGAATTAATTAAACTGAAAAGCTTCTATAAAGCTAAGGAGACAACAATAAAAGCAAATAGACAACCTACACAGTAGGAAATGATATTTACATATTTTGAAACAGAAAAAAGCTTGATAACTAAGATCTATACAGAACTCAAATTAATCAACATGAAAAAAGCCAACAATCTCATATATCAACGGGCAAGAGACATGCATAGAACCTTCTCTAAAGAAGACAGACGAATGACTAACAAACATATGAAAAATGCTCATCATCCCTAATTATTAGAGAAATGCAAATCAAAACCACCCTGAGATACCATCTAACCCCAGCGAGAATGGCCCACATCACAAAATCTCAAAACTGTAGATGCTGGCATCAATGTGGAGAGAAAGGAACACTTTTACACTGCTGGTGGGACTGCAAACTGATACAACCTTTTTGGAAGGAAGTATGGAGAACTCTCAAAGAACTCAAGCTAGACCTCCCATTTGATCCTGCAATCCCATTACTGAGCATCTACCCAAAAGGAAAAAAATCCTTTTATCATAAGGATACTTGCACTAGACTGTTTATTGCAGCTCAATTTAGAATCGCCAAAACATGGAAACAGCCTAAATGCCCACCAACTCAGGAATGGATTAACAAGCTGTGGTATATGTACACTATGGAATACTATTTAGCCATTTAAAAAAATGGAGACTTTACAGCCTTTGTATTAACCTGGATAGAAGTGGAACACATTATTCTTAGTAAAGCATCCCAAGAATGGAGAAGCATGAATCCCGTGTACTCAATTTTGATATGAGGACAATTAATGACAGGGTGGGGGTGAGGGGAGGGGAGAGCAGAGAGAGAAAGAATGAGGGAGGAGTGGGGAAAGGAAGAGCAGAGATAGGAAAGGAGTGAAGGGGGTGGGGTCTTGGTGTGTGCCACAGCTTTTGGAAGCAAAACACGATTGTAAGAGGGACTTTACCTAACAAATGCAATCAATGTAACCTGGTTTCTTGTACCCTCAATGAATTCCCAACAATAAAAAAAAAAAAAGATTTCTAGAAGAAAATGTAGAAAAAACTCTTTTCAAGACATCAGCGTAGGCAAAGAATTTATAACCAAGATCCCAAAGGCAATCACAACAACAACAACAAAAATGGAACTTGATTAAATTAAAATATTCTGCACAGCTAAAGAAAAAATCAGCACAGCAAATAAACAACCTACAGAATGAGAAAAAATATTTACAAACCACACATCTGATAAACAGTTAATATCCAGAATCTACAAAGAACTTAAACAAATTAGAAAGTGAAGAAAAAACAGCCTGCTAAAAAGAGGGCAAAAGTCATTAGAAGCTTTTCAAAAGAAAATATGCAAATGGCCAAGAAATACATGAAAAAATGCTTGATGTCACTAATCTTCAGGAAAATTAAAACTACACTGACATCTCACCCTACCCTTGTTAGAATGGCTTTTATTCTTAAGCAACAGATGCTGGCACGAATGCAAAGAGAAAGGAATACTTACATAATGTTACAGGACTGCAAATTAGTACCGCTATGGAAAATGGTATGGAGATTCCTCAAAGAACTAAAAATAGATCTACTATTCAATCCAGCAATCCCACTGGTGGGTATTTATCCAAAGGAAAAGAAGTCATTTATCAAAAAGATACCTCCACTCAAATGTTTATTGCAGCACAATTCAAAATTGCAAAGATGTAAAATCAATCCAAGTGCCTGTCAATTCATGAGTAGACCAACAAAGTGTGGTATATGGGTATGGTGGAGTACTACTCAGCCATAATAAAGGATGAATTAAGGCCTTTTGCAGCAATTTAGATGACAATGTAGACCATCATCCTAAGTTAACTATCTAAAGAATGGAAAAACAAACACCACATGTACTCGCTATTAAATTGGATCTAACTGATGAGCACACATGGCACAAAGGAAAGTAAAACTCAGTGGAAATCAGCGGTGGGGGGTGTGCAAAGGCAAGGGGTGAACACCTACTATGAACACTACCTGGGTGATGGGCACACCTACAGCCATGACTCAAGCATTACAAAACTAAAACCATTGAAAATAAAATAAAATAAAATGGAAAAAAAGGAGGACCCAGGTATGGAGTAGTAATAAAAAATGTCTTCAGTACTGCAGGAGTAGGGACATTACCCAATCTCCAACTTGCCAAATGCATCTGTCCTCAGGACAGCCCCTTGTGTAACTGCAGCTTCCCCTCTAGTACTTATAGTATGGGGCCCCCATGTTTTCCATCTTGGCCTCCCCAGTGCTAACCATCATGTGGGATACATGCTCTATAAATGCCTGAGTGGACATAAGAAGACAAATTCCAGTGCCTTCCCTGCCCTGTAAAAATTGTGTCTTTGTGACATCTCCATTTGAGACATGGAACCATAAGGACCAACCCTCTGGCTAAACAGTGTCCTACCCTATGATGCCATCTCTTCTTTACATCATGGATTTCGATGTTTACCAATAATGTATGTGGCTTCTGTAGGGGTCAGGCAAACTGTGCACCAAAGTAGTTGAATATAGAAAGAAGAGCAGAGTAGATGTCGCCAGCAGACCTTAACTGAAGGGTTCACAGAGCTCAGCTAATAAACTCTCCTTCCACCATAATTCCCACTTCTCCACTTCCAGAAGAGTACATGGAGACTCGAGTAATCCAACAAATGACCTCAGGCTAATTAAATCAATAGCCCCTGCAAATGAAGTTTTTAAATGAAAGTGTTTTAAAGACCTTTTAAAAAACTGGGATTCATTCCTATTGGGGATAACATTGGAGGATAAATGAGCGAGTAGGGAAGAAGAAAAGAAGGGAAGAGAATTGTCTTCATTCGTCTAAAAAGTCAATTACCATTTGAAAATGCTAAACGGAATCTATAAAGACTCTCTTCTATCCCACTGAACATGCACAAATGCTTGCTTGATAGTTATCATCAACCATGCAGGAGTCAACACTGAGCGCAAACAAGAGCATTTGTCTTCCTGCATTACATATGTATGCACAGGTTTTTGGTTCTCAGAACCTATTAGGAGGAGCACGCTGTGATGTATCTCATTGCCACAGAGAGGAAAACGTCGCAGTGACTGCCCTACTGACTCTGGGCCTAAGGTCAACGTCCTTGAAAGAGTCTGACCTTGAGCAGATCCTGCACCCTTTCTAAGTTGTAATTTATTCAGAACATGGGAAATGACCACGGCTGCAATCACAACTCACAGAGATATACACATGGATTTAAAACTGTACAATCTTAAACAAAGGCAATAAATTCTAGGGATTCCAAAAGTCACATCTCTACATCTTTGAGGAAATCCTATCTAGTCCCCCAGTCACTGTCAGTGAAGGATGGTGCTATGGTGGGAGTATATGTGCAGCTCCAAAGTGCATAGTTGGAACTTGAACCCCAAGGTGATTGCATTAAGAGGGGAGGCCTGGCTCAGTGCCTGTGGCTCAACGGGCTAAGGCGCCAGCCACATACACCTAAACTGGCGGGTTCAAATCCAGCCTGGGCCCGCCAAACAACAATGACGGCTACAACCAAAAAATGGCCAGGTGTTGTGGCGGGCACCTATAGTCCCAGCTACTTGGGAGGTGGAGGCAAGAGACTCACTTGAGCCCAGGAATTGGAGGTTGCTGTGAGTTGTGATGTGACGGCACTCTATCCAGGGTGACAGCTTGAGGCTCTGTCTCAAAAAAAAAAAAAAAAAAAAAAAGAGGGAAGGCCTTTGACAGTTGAGTAGGCCATGCGGGTTCCACCCTCATGGATGGGATAAATGGCCTCATAATAAAAGCTTTCAAGAGCTGCCCAGCCCTTCCATCTCACCTGCTATGGGAGCATGGAGCACCTGCCCCTTTCTGCCCTATCTCCAGGCAGGACTCAGTAAGAGGCAACATTTGTGAATCAGAGTAAGCCTTTACCAGATACTGAGTCTGCTAGTGTCTTGGTCTTCAACCTCCCAGGCTCCAGAACTACAAGAAATAAACTTCTATTATTTAGAAATTACCACTTCTAAGGTAAAACAGATGGTCACATATGGTTGCTATTGGGGTTTTGTGTGTAAAAAGCCCTTCTTCACTGCTCACCCTACATTCAGTTCCACTAAGCAGGGTGCATAGTGCTATTTAAAATGTCTTCAAAAGATGACAGATGAATGGCCAGCAAACACATGAAAAAATGTTTATCACCTCTAATCATCACAGAAATGCACATCAAAACCACTCTGAGATATCACCTAACTCCAGTAAGATAAGCCCACATCACAAAGTCCCAAATCTGCAAATGCTGACATGGATGCGGAGAGAAGGGAACATCTCAACATTGCTGGTAGGATTGCAAACTAATACATCCTCTATGGAAAGAAGTATGGAGAATTCTTAAAGAACTAAAAGTTGACCTTCCATTTGATCCTGCAATCTTATTACTAGGTATCCAAAAGAACAAAAATCATTTGACCACAAACACATTTTCACCAGAATGTTTATTGCAGCTCAATTCACAATTGCCAAGTCATGGAATCAACCCAAAGGCACATCAACTCATGAATGAATTAACAACTGTGGCATATGCATACCATGGAGTACTATTCAGCCACAAGAAAAGATGGAGACTTTACATCTTTTGTGTTTACCTGAATGGAATTGAAACCTATTCTTCTTAGTAAAGTATCACAAGAATGGGAAAAAAAATATCCAACATATTAAATATTAATATGAAATCAATATATAGGGTTGTGTAAACAACTACACACCCACATGAATGATAAAACACAAATATATTCTAGCAAGGGGGAGGGAAGAGAAGGGAAAGGGGAGGGGGGAGGGCAATGGGTGGGGAATTGGGGGCAATTGGTGGGATCTCATCTAATGTGCACAATGTGAGGTTGTTCAGCATGCCACTGGGTAAAGGGCTCAACTATAACTTGAATGTTACCTTAAAAATGGAAAAAATGTAAACTAAACATTTATAACCTCATATTAATTTGAAATTAAATAAATAAATAAAATGTCTTCAAAGAGATGACATTAGGGAGGAAAGGGGGAATGTGGGAACTCTCTATGTCCTGATTTTTCTGTAAACCTAAAACTCCTCTGAAAAGTCAAGTCTATTAACCAAAATTTATTACATTAAAAAAAAAAAGGGCTCAGTGCCTATAGCTTAGCAGGTAGGGCACTAGCCACATACACCAAAGCTAGCAGGTTCGAATCCAGCCCGGGCCTGCAAAAAACAACAATGACAACTACAACCAAAAAATAGCCAGGCATTGTGACGGGCACCTGTAGTCCCAGCTACCCAGGAGGCTGAGGCAAGAGAATTGCTTAAGCCCAAGAGTTTGAGGTTGCTGTGAGCTATGACGCTATGACACTGTACCCAGGGCAACATAGTGAGACTCTTGTCTCAGAAAAGAAAAAAATGACCTGATTCAACATAAGACAGAATGTTACTGTGTTCCCAGAAAGACGCGGAAATGAAAACAATGGTGATACTAGTAAAGCAAATACTCAACACCAAAAGATGAACCCCAAACACATGCAGGACATGAGAGAGACCCGGAGAAACTCTCAGAGAGCTGGAGGCACTCCGAAAGCGCATCTTTACCCACGCTCTTCATGGCACAAAGGATGTTGTTATGTTGACCTGGATGTTAGTGACATCAAGTCAAAAATGATTCAGAAGAGTCAGACTCTGCATGAGATGTTTCAGGGCTATCCCAATCAATTTTACTTAGATTCTTTTGAAGCTATGCATGGAGTAATAAAGTTTTTTAAATCTGTCTGAGTAAAGCTAAAATGTGTCTTTCAATAAACATAAAATAAAATTGCAATAAAGAACTGTGTATTGTTTAATTGGCAGATTCAGGGAAACAAAAAATAACAAGCTTCTTACAGAATAAGGCCATCTAGATTCAGTGAAATATTACCCATGCAGACACAGACACACACCAGGAAATAAAACTCAGTCTGTATTTGAGTCACACTTGAGGGTAAGGCTCCCTCTGTACATATGCAGCAGTTTGTCTTTACCAAAAATAGTAATAGACGGCATCATACCCCACCTAATCAGAGGACTTTGGAGAATATCTTCAGTTACAAAACAAAATCAGATTTTCTGCTAAATAAGACTTGTCACCATTGAGAAGGTCCAATGCCTTTAAAAGAAAAAAGAAATCTAACTTATTTCAAGGTAATGGCAATATCGTTAGAGTTACTATACAATATCCCAAATCAATACCCTAAATGGACATTTGACAGGGATAAAATTTGTTTGGATGCATACATTTCAATCTATCTATTAAAAAAAGAAATCTCATGACCTCGTACATATCCCAAAATGGAAACCATCATTTTTTTTATAATTGCTCTCATTTTATTGTACTTTATTCTCTTTTTACAGTAGATCTGACACAGGCATTAAATAACTGCAGAGAGAGACCACTGAGGAGGGGAGGTGCAAGAAAACATGGGGACCAAAGAAAGGAAAAGAAATAGATCTACAGATCCAGCACGAGAGAAAAGGGAAGGGTCTGTTTGTGGGTGGGGTGTGGAGGCTGCAGCATTAGAGCTGTCTGTGATGAGTCACCACAAATGCCCCTCTCCTTCTCTCCTACCATTATTAAAATCTTCTAGCAAGAGCAGTGACAAGGAAGCAAACATTGCTACCCCCTTGGGTTATTTGACTTTTGATTACTAAATGAATCCTAAACCCAAAGAAATAAATGGTGGGAATTTTTTGAATGAAGTGATAACGATTATCCGTAAGGCATTTGGAAATTCCTTAAAGTTATATAATATAGAAATCTACTTGGTCTAAGTTGCTCTACAGGTTTCTCATGGCTATTATAACAAATCATAAACTTGATGGCTTAAAACAACACACATTTGGTTCGGCGCCTGTGGCTTAACGGGCTAAGGCGCCAGCCACATACACCTGAGCTGGCAGGTTCAAATCCAGCCCGGGCCCACCAAACAACAATGACGGCTGCAACCAAAAAATGGCCGGGCGTTGTGGCGGGCGCCTGTAGTCCCAGCTACTCGGGAGGCGGAGGCAAGAGACTCACTTGAGTCCAGTAATTGGAGGTTGCTGTGAGCTGTGATGCCACAGCACTCTATCCAGGGTGACAGCTTGAGGCTCTGTCTCAACAAAAAAAAAAAAAAAAAGAAAAAAGAAAAACACACATTTGTTCTCTTACAGTTCTGGAGTTCAGAGGGCTAACCCAAGTTTTCAACAGAGCCCCATTCTCTCTTCCAACTTCCAGAGCTGTGTTGCTCACATTCTTTGACACGTGGCCTCTTCATCCTCATTGCCAACAGCACAGCATCTTGCACTAGTCATCACATGGCCTCTTTCTTAGGTAGCCAAGTCCCTCTGCCTCCTTCCTAGAAGGACACTTGTGGTTAGAGCGAGGGCTCTAATCTCCCCAACTCAAGAGCCATAACCTAACCACATCTGCAAAGGCCTTTTGCAGTATAAGGTAAAATTCACAGGTCTAGGAATTAGGACCCAATTATGTTTGGGGACAATTCTTCAGCCAGCCTTACTCCCCTACAAGACTATGGACTCATAAGGTAAGAACTGTCTTTCAGGAGATCTGTCGTGTTCATTGCGCTCAGGGAAAAGTGTTATGTGGCTGTGTTTACTTACCTACCCTGCTCCCTCAGTCACGTCTTTGAGTGTCTGTGGCTGGTGCTTGACCGTGTTTTACACAAGCACAGCACTTGATTTGCACCACGTTTTGCATAAACACTTCAAAAAACGCTGGTGAGCCATTTTCTTTCATCTCAGAGTTTCCTTTAAACTCTCTCTGGCTTTCGGTGATTTCAGATTGCAGATTTATTTTTTTCCATTTCTATCAATCTTCTTTGTTTTTCCAGTCATCCTATAAATTTTCTTGAAACATCTGGCCCCGGGTCGGCAGGCCCCGGTGGAGAATCTCCATCCCGGCCATGTGGCTTCACCCGTCAGCACTGCCCCTCATCCCGCCTCGTATTTCACAGCTGCTGGCCAGGTTAATCATCCCTTCTGTCGGGGAAGTTTGGCTTTCAGATAAATCAAAGCAGTTTTGCAACAAAAGTCAGGGACGGACTAACTTCTGGGAAGGACTCGCTTTGCAGATATATTGCTTTCTTGGTCATAAACAAGGTCACCAACGTACCTTTCACCTTGATGAGAAATTCAAGATTTCAAAAGGAAAAATTGCCCCACAGGCAGAGGAACCTTTGCTCATCTCACAGAGTCTTTTTTTTAAAACATAATTTCTCCATCATAAATTTGTCCTGGTTAACCCAAAAAGACCTATGGTTTATGATTTGTGTGACCAAACATCTTAAATCTCTCTGCTAACTACATACAAGTCGCTAAATCTAACTGTTTCTGCTGACAAGAGAGGAAAATCTGGAAGGCCCAGGTTTTGTGGGCATTTTTCCTGGCTCCGGCATTCCCCCCAGTGGCCCTGAGTTGATGCTGTCACCTTTGATCACTTTGTTTCTGTGCATGTGAGAATGTAAAAAAGTATAGTTTGTGTCTGGTCCACCCCAGAGTCAGAGCCCCAGTCAGCAAAGCTTGAGGAAAAGAGCTGGGGAAGGGCCAGGAGAGGTGAAACAGCAGGCCGGGCGCAGGTGCAGGGAATCGTAGGGACCATAAGTACGCATGGGGCAGAAAGCACTTTCCAAACATGTCCACAGAATTAAAATGTCCCACAAGCTCTTCCAGAATCTTGCCCCTCCTTGTCAGAGGACCTGGAACCCAGGAAGGACTTTGCCTGCCTGGAAGGGTAGGATCTGGGGAAGTGAGGCAGTGTGGCTTCCAGAGCCTGGCAATAAGGGCAATGTTCTCTCCATTTTCAGCACAATTTGTATGTGCCCTTAGACCCCAATCTCCATATTATCCTAAAGCCCAGACCACATGGATAGGCTACTTGGAGTGTGTCCCATCCAGGAATCCCTGCTAAGATTTCAGCCAACAGCCTGCATCAACTACCACATGGAGCTAGCAAGGGAGCAGGTGAGGGAGCAAGTGAAGAAGGGTGGGAGGGAGGGAGTGAAGGAGGGAGGGAGGGAGTGAGGGAGAGAGGGAGGGAGAGAGGAAGGGACTGAGTGAGGAAGGAAGCAAGGGAGCAAAGGAGGGAGGAAGGGAGGCTCCAGCCCTTTGACCTCGAGCTGCCCCAGCGGATGCGGGAGGGAGTAAACACAACTACTCCCATCAAGTCCTGTACCAATTGTAGATTCATGAACAATGTAAGTGATCATGTTTTAAGCCACTAGGTTTTGGTGTGATCTGCTACGTGGCCACACTAAACAGAACCACGTGGAGGCTGCAGACCACAACAGCTCAAAGGAAGGCAGTGGCTGGAACCCAGGGGCCATGCAGAGCACGCTGGCCGGTGAAGCCAGTTAGGGACAGGGCTGTGAGCCACCACTGATTTCAAAAGATCGTGGGACCAATAATCTTCCACTTCTCCAACTTCAGGAAAAATCATTTTCACACTGAAAACCTTTTCATAATCAATAATTACCTATACTGTGGGTTAATAATACAAGTCTCCAAAGTTAAATGATTAGATAGCCAAGTTATTACAGAGGCCAGGAGCATGTTATTAGTCCACCACCATATCCCGGTCTCTCTCCTGGGCCCCAGCTGACACCTGCATCTACTTGACCCATAGGAAGCTCAGATTTCACATATAGCCCATCTTCTTACCTCTCCCTGCAAACACTCCTCCTCTGAACTCCCTGTCCCGGTGAAGGGCACCACCACATTCCTTCATGTCTTTGGCCAAAAAACTCAGTGGCACCCTGATCACTTCCTTCCTCTCTGTTGTCTCCGGTGTAGCCAGTGTTGAGTCCCCTGCACCTCTCTGGTCTCCACTCCTTCCCTGTCCACAATGCCAGGATGGGGTTCAGGCATTCACTTCCACCTGAGAGCTCTCATCCCCCTGGTCTTCCTGCCTCTACTCTTTCATCTTTTCAACCGTCTTTCATATGGTAAATGTAACTTCATTCTGCATAAATTAGATAGTTTGTCTTTTCAAAACTCCCTACACATGCCCATTGGCATCAGTGTACCACAGAAGGCTGCCATGCACGACCTTGGACCTTGCTGAAGTGGGTCCCAGCTCCTTCCCGAGTCCTGCCTCCCTCCTCTCCCAGCTCAGGATGCACCCTCCAGAGGTAGGGCTGCGTGCCTCCCTCCGGCTCCATCCTTTCCTGCGTCTGTGTTCAGGCTGTTCCCTGCAGGTGTCCTCTGGACAAACTTGGCCTCACACGAAGTCCCCTCCCAAATGCACACCCTCCTCAGGCTCACCTGACTCCCTTAGTTGGACTCAAGTGAGTTTTCCTTTCCACGATAATTTGCACTTGCTTTTGTGACACATGGGTACAGTTGTGTTTTGATCGTCTGCCTGCATGCCTGTCTCCTGCAAGGCTGACAGCTTCATGAATTCAGAGATCCTGTACATGTGTTTTTATCTCTAGTATTTCATATATGATAGGTCCTTAAAAATACTTGATGCTCGAATGAAATAAAAAGAGAAAAATAAATCATTGATGGAAACAGTGAATAAATGAATGAACAAATGACATAAAAATAAATGATACTCAAGAAACTCATCTGCACAGTGGATCTGCCACAGAGTCACTTGACAATGTGAACAACTTGTTTCCTTCCCTACGCCTCAAGTCCTTCATCTTACAGTGAGAAACTCAACTTCCTTTCTGGTCCCCACTTCTTAGGAGCCAGCAAGAACAGCCTCAATTGGCCAGAAAGTGCAGTCCCCAAACTTAGCCAATCAGCAGAATCCCCTGGGAGAGCTTTTGAACCCTGGAGACCCCTGCACCCAGCTCAGACCCGCTGAATCAGGACCTCTGGAAACAGAACATGTGCATTTTGGAAAAGCTCCACGCTGGTTCTGAGAAGCTCCAGGCAGCAGAGCCATTGTTCAAACTTGGTCACTTGCAGATCCCAGAGAACAGGCTTAATAAACTCAGCATTAAAATATGAACACTTTCTGGTAAAAGAACAAACAGACCAAGGGAAAAGAACAGAGAGTCTAGAAAAAGACGTACACATATACTAACATGTGAGCTAGCTTACAGGAAAGGTGCACGAGGAAGCCCAGTCAACTGGACGCCACACCTGGTGGGGACAATTAGCCGCACCTTCTGACTTGTGCTGTATATAAACCTTAATTCAAGATGCATCATAGACCTAACCGTGAGAGGGAAAGCAGGAAAGCTTCTAGGAGAAAACACAGCAGAATGTCCCCAGGAGGGTGTCCAAGTCACTTCCATAGACAACAAAACCTCCGAACACAAAATACTGATGAATTGGACTGCACAGTAATTGAGAACATTTATTCACTAAAAGACACCACTGAGAGATGGCAAAGGGAAGCCACAGACTGGGAGAGACATATCTATTTGTCGTACATGACAAAGGACTTGTGCACAGGATATATGAAACTCCTGCAGATTATGAAGAAAAGAACAGACGACTTATTTTGTAAGCGAGCAATAGATTTAGGCAGGCAGTTCACCAGAAAGGATATTCAAGTAGCCAAAAGCATATGAAAGCTTGTCAGCATCATCACTCATCAGAGAAATGCGGATTAAAAGCACATTAAGGTGTCACGCACACACCTGCCGCAATGGCTAAAACTCAAGGCTGACAAGGATTTGGAGGGACTGCAGGAGCTCCTGACACAGAACATCAATTACCCTGCACCCCATCACATCCACTCTTACGCAAACACCCACCAGAAACGAGCACATATGCCTACCAGGAGATATGTTCAAGAATGTGTTATAGCTTTACGTGTACTATCCCCAAACTAAAAACAATACAACGTACATTAAGAGCAGAATGGGCCAGGCGTGGTGGCTCACACACCTGTAATCCCAGCACTTTGGGAGGCTGACGTGGGAGAATGACTTGAGACTAGGAGTTCAAGACCAGCCTGAGAAACATAACGAGATCCAGCCTCTACAAAAACACAAAAATTAGCCAGGCGTGGCGGCACATACCTGTAGTCCCAGCTACTCAGGAGGCTGAAGCAGGAGGATCTCCTGACCCTGGAGGCTGCAGTGAGCTGTGATGATGCCTGGGTGACAGAGCAAGACCCTGTGTTAAGGAAAAGGGGAGAAGAATGGATTTAAATTGTAGAGGTATAATTATACAGTGGAACGGTAGATGGCGATGAAAACTGGACTATCCTCCATGTACAACATGGCTGACTCTCTCAGCCATAGGGACAAGAAAAAGATGGCGACACAAAATGTGGTATCTGTAATGGTACAATTTTTAGGGACATCAACAACAGGTAAAACTAACCAGTGGTGGTGGGTGTTAGCAAGCTGTTTACCCATGGGTGGGTGCGGGGCGGGAAGAGTGCTCCAGGGAAGAAGCACTCAGGAGCTGTGAGCCTCTCTGTCTGGATGTCAGCGTGCGGCCACACATGTGTACGTAAATATACACATGCGTGTCTGCTGGCTCCCGCTCACCAGGAGCGACTATTAGCAAATTCATGAATTAGAGTTACCTTTACACTCACTGTGGCATCAAAATGTCTGCTTCTTACCTGAGAACTCCCAAGTCACCTCCTGTGCTCATTGAATTTACAGGAACATTTTTATGTTTTTCCAGATTTGTTCATGTATGATTGACAAGTAAAAATTGCACATATGTACAGTGTACAACATGATGTTTTGATACACGTATATGGTGTGTGTTGGTTGTCATGACCAAGCTAATTAGCATACCCAGTGCCTCACACAGTCACCTTCTTTATGTGTATAATGAGAATAGCTAAGATCTATCCTCTTAGCGAATTTCAAGTATATAATACAGTAGTTTTAACTACAGTCACCAGGCTGGACCCTGGGTTCCCAGAACTTGTTCTTCATACAGCAGAACCTATACACCACCCACTCCTCATTTCCTACAGTAACTTTAAGAGATAAATCTCTGGTGGGATCACATCTATGGTGCATCTTAGAAGGGTACAGATGAAACTTACCAAATGCAGAATACAAACGTCTTCATACAATAACTAGGAAAGTGCCATGAAGGCTATGTTAAACAGTTTGATGAAAATGTTTCAGATT
>CAUYRH010025621.1:0-13534 GCA_963574655.1 Perodicticus potto
GCTCACAGCAACCTGCAACTCCTGGGCTTAGGAGATTCTCTTGCCTCAGCCTCCTGAGTAGCTGGGACTACAGGCGCCTGCCACAACGCCCGGCTATTTTTTTGTTTTTGCAATTCAGCCGAGGCTGGGTTTGAACCCACCACCTTCGGTATATGGGGCCAGCGCCCTACTCGCTGAGCCACAGGCGCTGCCCCAAAACTAAGTTTTTTATATGAGGGAGAAACAAAGACTTTTCCGGACAAGCAAGGGAATTTGTCAAGACTAGACCTGCCCTTCAGGAAGTACTCAGAACTGCATTATACATGGACCAGCACAATAAACACCCACTAGTGTAAAACCACCCAAAGGTCAGAGCTCAGATATCACAATGGGTTAAGAGGTAAAACAAAAGAAATTAAAGTTATACTCAATAAGATGAACAGAAATACATCCCACTTTTCAATTCTTTCAATAAATGTGAATGGCTTGAATTCCCCACTCAAGAAACATAGCCTGGCTAAATAGATTTAAAAAATATAAGCCAAGTATCTTCTGTCTCCAGTATACACATCTAACCCTTAAGGACTTGTTTAGATTCAAGGTAATATTCCATGCAAATGTAAAACAAAAGAAAGCTAATGTAGCTATTCTCAGACTTCAAATCAACAAAAGCAAGGAAAGACAAACATTGTCATTATAATGGTGAAGGGAACAATTCAACAAGAAGACATAACAATCCTAAATATTTATGTAGCTAACATAGGTGCACCCAGATTCATAAAGCAAACCTTACTTGCTCTAAACAAAGTGATAAACAGCAGCACCATAATAGCTGTGGACTTTAACACCCCACTGACAGAACAGGACGGATCCTCCAAGCAGAAACTAAGCAAAGAAATGATGGCCTCAAGCAGACCTGTGGAATAAATGGACCAGACATTTACAAAACATTCTACTCCCAAACCACTGAATATATGTTTTTCTCATCAGCTCATGGAATATTCTCTAAGACTGATCACACCCTAGGCCACAAAACATATCTAAACAAATTCAAAAAAGTAGAAATGTATCTTCTCAGACCACAGTGAAATAAAACTAGACTCATCTCTTCACAAAGTCATGAAAACTAAACAGCATACTGTTGAATGATATTTAGGTCAAGGAGGAAATTAAGAAGGAAATCAAAACAACAAAAGGGGACACAAGTTATCAAAATCTGAGAGACTCAGCAAAAGCAGGCATAAAAGAAAAATTTATTGCCATAAATGCCTAAATCTCAAATATAGAAAAATCATAAATCAGCAATTTAATGAATCATCTCAAGAAACTGGAAAAGGAAGAGCAAACCAATTTCAAATCTAGCATAAGAAAAGCAATAATGAAGGTCAGAGCAGAACTAAATGAAATTAATAATAAAAGAATTATAGAGAAGATCAATGAAACAAAGAGTTCTTTGAAAAGATGAATTAAATTGACAGGTCTCCTCACTAGATTAACCAGAAACAGGAAGGAAATAACCCTAAAAAGCTCACTTCAGAAATGAAAAAGGAGATATTACAACTGATATCTCGGAAATACAAAATATCATCTCTCAATACAATACAAATCTTTATGCACTTAAACTTGAAAACACTGAGGAAATGGACAATTCATGAAGACACATAACCTCCCTAGACTCAGTCAGGAAGAAATAATATTCCTGAATAGATCAATATCAAGTAATGAAATGGAAACAGCAATAAAAAATCTCCCAACCAAAAAAAATCCCAGGCCAGATGTTTTCACACCCAATTTTTACCAGATCTACAAAAAAGAACTGGTACTATACTACAAAAATTATTTCATAACATAAAGAAGGAAAGAAATCTCCCCCAGCTTAATCTACAAAGCAAATTACCTTGATACCAAACCCAGGAAAAGAAACAACAAAACAAACAATAACAACAAAAACTCAAACCAATATCATTTATGAATATAGATGTAAAAATTCTCAATATAATCTTAGCAAACAAAATTCAGCTGCACATCAAAAAAATAATCTACCACAATCAAGTGTGCTTCATCCAGAGAAGCAAGGATGGTTCAACATATGCAAATCTATAAATGTAATTCACCACAAAAATATAAGCAAAACCAAAGATCATATGCTCTTTTTAGTTGATGCAGAAAAAGAATTTGACAAAATTCAACACCCTTTTATGATAAGAACTCTTAACAAAACAAGCATAGATGGAACAAATCTTAATACTATAGAAGCCATACATAACAAACCCATAGCCAAGATCATACTGAACAGACAAAAATTGAAATCATCCCTGCTTAGAACTGGAACCATACATGGTCTCCCACTGTCACCACTTCTGTTCAGCATAGTGCTGTAAGGCCTAGCCAGAGCAATCAGGCAAGAGAAGGAAATCTAGGGCATCCAAATAGAGAAAGAAGTCAAACGATTGCTCTTTGTTGATGATATGATCTTATATGTAGAGAACCCCTAAGATCCTATCAAGACACCTCTGGAATTAATAAATAAATTGATCAAAGGCTCAGGTTACAAAATTAAAGTATGAAAATCAGTAATATTCCTATACCCCAATAGTCAAGCTGAGAATCAAATCAAACACTCTACACCTTTCATAATAGTAACAAAGAAAATAAAATACTGAGGAATATATTCAACCAAGGAGGTTAAAAACCTCTACAAGGAGAACTTGGAAACACTGAGGAAGGAAATCACAGAGAATGTAAACAAATGGAAAAACATATGCTTGTGTATTGCCAGAATCAACATTGCTAAAATATCTATACTACCCAAAATGATTTACAGATTCAATACAATCTTCATTAAAATACCATGTCATTGGGCGGCACCTGTGGCTCAAAGGAGTAGGGCACCAGCCCCATATGCCAGAGGTGGTGGGTTCAAACCCAGCCCCGGCAAAAAAAAAAAAAAAAACTGCAAAAAAAAAAAAAAATACCAATGTCACCTTTTATACATCCAGAAAAAATAATTTTATGATCATATGAAACCATAAAAGACTCTCAATATAGCTAAAGCAATCTTAAGCAAAAATAACAAATTGGGAGGTATCACTTTACCAGATTTCAAGCTATACTCTAGTAACCAAAACAGCATGGCACTGGCACAAGAACAGAGACACAGATCAATTGATCAGAACAGAGAACTCAGATATAAAACCACCCTTATATTGCCATTTTATCTTTGACAAAGCAGACAAAAATATACAATAGGGAAAGGAATCCCTATTCAATGGATGGTGCTGAGAAAATTGGATAGCCGCATGTAGATAACTCAAACAGGAGCCTCACCTCTCCCTACTCACAAAAAAAAATTTTTTTTCCCCCAGTGGTAAGACAGAATTGATTTACAGAAAAGAATACAGAAAACACTAAAGCTCCTGGTAGAGAGAGAGAACTCAAGTGGGGAGAGAAAAGCTCTCTCCGTTTCTTTCCTGGTCTTTCCCCGTCTCCCCCCTTAGGCTTTTAGTCTCGGGATATATATAGGTGTATGGGTTCCTTGGCCAGGAAACGAATGAACACAGTCCCTTCCACCAGGGGCAAGGTGAATGAATGTATCAATGGACACAGTCCATTCATGGAATTGAGGCCTAGGAAATTCACAAAAATTTAAGTGTGTTCATAATTGATAACACACTTAAATCTAAAACATGAAACTATAAGAATTCTAGAAGAATATGTTGGAAAAACTCAGAGATATTGGCATAAGCAAGGAATTTATGAAGAAAATCCCAAAGGCAATTATAGTAACAGCAAAAACAAATAAATAGGAACTGATTAAATTAAAAAGCTTCTGCACAGCCAAGGAAACAACAGAGTGAACAGACAACCTACAAGATAGGAGGAAATAATTGCATCTTGTATTCCAATAAAGAGCTAATAACCAGAATTTATAAAGAACTCCTGCAAATAAGCAAGATATCAAACAACCCTATTAAAAAATGGGCAAAGGACATGAATAGAAATTTTTTTTTTTTTTTGAGACAGAGCCTCAAGCTGTCACCCTGGAGAGAGTGCTGCAGCATCACAGCTCACAGCAACCCCCAATTCCTGGGCTCAAGCGAGTCTCCTGCCTCTGCCTCCCAAGTAGCTGGGACTACAGGCGCCCACCACAATGCCCCGGCCATGTTTTGGTTGCAGCCGTCATTGTTGTTTGGCGGGCCCGGGCTGGATTCAAACCCACTATCTCAGGTGTACGTGGCTGGCGCCTTAGCCCATTGAGCCACAGGCGCTGAGCCAGAAAATTTTTAAAAGAAGACAGACAAATGGCCAATAAGTATATGAAAAATACTCAATATCTCTAATCATCAGGGAAATGCAAATCAAAACCACCATGAGATATCACCTAACTTCAGTAAAAATGGCTTTTATCCAAAAGTCCCCAAAACAACAGATACAGTCATGAATGTGGAGAGAAAGGAACACTTATATACTGCTGGTGGGACTGCAAACTAGTACAACCTCTTTAGAAAGTTGTATGTAGATACCTCAAATAACTAAAAGTAGATCTACTATTTGATTCAGCAATCCTACTAGTGAATATTTTCCCAAAGGAAAAAAAGTCATTGTATAAAAAAAGACACTTGCATTTGAATGTTTACAGCAGCACAATTCACAATAGCAAAGATATGGAAACAACACAAGTGGCCACCAATACATGAGTGCATTAATAAAATGTGGTGTATTTATGCCATGGAGTACTACTCAGCCATAAAAAAAGTAGTGAACTAATACTTTTTCTAACAATCTGGACGGAACTAGAGACCATCCTCCTAAGTTAAATCTCATAAGAATGAGATTCACATTCTTTCACCACATGTATTCACTTTAAAAATGGAACTAAAGGATCAACATTGAAGCATACATAGAGTAGTGAAATTCAGTGGAAATCGAGCAGGTGCAAGGGGGCAAGAGGAGACAGGTAAATTCACACCTGCTGGGCATGATGCATACTAACTGGGAGATAGACACAATTACACATATAACTTTGACTCAAGTGGTACAAAAGTTTGTACCCCTGTTACATTCTGAAATTAAAACAAACAAGTAATGAACACCTTCAAATAAAAAAGTAGCATTACACCTGGATACATTTATTTAAAACTTTTCCTTCTTCCTGAGATGATCTGGCAACCAGTGTCTCTCTAGTTCATCTTGTCTCCCCTCCAAGAATCATTGTTTTGAAAGATTTACTAAAAGCATGGACATTGAAAGGAAAAGGTATCCTGAAGTATAAATGGCATGTGTGGTAGGATCAAACAGCTCTTTTTTCAAATCCTGACTCTTTTAATAGTTGTGTGGTATTGGGCAAGTTGCTGGATTTCTGGGCCTCTTCTTTAAATGGAAAATATTATATGTAAAGCACGTTTCCTAAGATATAACATATTTAAAGGTCAGTGAATTTCAATTATTATCATTTGGCAGATGAAATGCTTTCTATTCCAAAATAGTTTTAAGACTTCTAAAGAAAGTGTTGCCATTAACCTAGTTCAGTGGGTAGCACTACTTGTCCTAAAGTGACCCAAGGTGGCAGGCACAATGCCACATTATGGTACCAATCGATTAAACATTGGCATTGCAAAAAAGTTTGTAATTGGATAAGAATGAATGAATAAATAGATAGCAATTGGCATTGCTGACTTGCCTTGTGACTTCTCAAAAGAGCTATGGTAAATGAGCAAAGAGGAGACTTTTTAAAGTGATTAATTAAATAATTGTAAAATTCACAGAGCATATAGCACTTCTTTTTTTTCTCCCTTTTTGTCTTTTTGGAAACACATGTTAATTATATAACAAATCTATTAGTCTGTTATAAAGGTACCAGCTATGACCAAACATACTTTGGTTTGCTTCTTTGTATACCTAGGTCATATTATTGAAATGGTTAGCAAATCTCTTGCTATTTTAATGGCAAACACATTCGTCAATCTAACTGATTATATTTCTACTTCTGGAAAACCTTACATGGAAACATTTACCATTTACTCATTAGTGTTTGGGTATTACATTTTTGGAATAACCAGACAACGGTATTTGCAATGATTTATAATGATTTACACATATTCACACAAAAATATTGGAAATTGCTTTTCATAATTGCTAACTTTAATTGCAAAATAGTTGGATATTTTGCAGTGTGAAGAAAATAATTCTACATGTACATAAATTTTTGTGTCATTTCTTCCTAATAGATAATCCTCTGAATTTGTTTCCTAACTTTCATAAATAACAGTTGCAATATTTTTTTTCAATACCGAACTTAATAAAAGCTGAGACAGAAAACAATATCAATAATGTTTTGTAATGACTGCTGGAACTCCATAATCTGAGTACTGACTGCGCTGGTGAGGCTGCCCCATTGTGAGGCTGTCCTTTGTAGCGTTACAAGATTGGAAGACCAGCGACCTCGTGAGGCAAATCCAAGTGCTGCACCTGGGTCCAGAAGACATGCCTGATGATTGAATATTACAAAGGATTTCTGAAACGGCATTTGTTTTTAGAGATCTGGATTCAGAATCATCTAGGCACATACTTTGGGCTAAATAAATTTATTTATTTATCTTTTTTTTTTGAGACAGAGCCTCAAGCTGTCACCGTGGATAGAGTGCTGTGGCATCATAGCTCACAGCAACCTCCAATTCCTGGGCTGAAGCGAGTCTCTTGCCTCTGCCTCCCAAGTAGCTGGGACTAGGCGCCCGCCACAACGCCCGGCCATTTTTTTTGGTTGCAGCCGTCATTGTTGTTTGGCGGGGCCAGGCTGGATTCGAACCTGCCAGCTCAGGTGTACCTGGCTAGCTCCTTAGCCTGTTGAGCCACAGGCGCTGAGCCAGCTAAATAAATTTATATACATGTTACTTCAACATCTTTTGTTTTTAGGTTGACATACTTAACACATATACTGGTTCGGGGGGAAAATTAAGCATTGATATTCTGTTGTGCCCTTGAGAATTGAAGTAACAGATAACCTTGAGATGTTGTTATTATTTTTTAATCTGACTAGTTATTGGTAACATTAATATAGGCTGAGCCAAGACTTTAATGAAAACATATTAGGGTACAGAAGACAAATATTAATACAAAGATTCCCCAACCCTCAGATATTTTATATTTCATAAAATAGATTCTGAAGGTTAGTGATTTTCTTCTAATGTGCTGTTAACTAGTTTTGCTAATTTCTAAAAATTGAAGAAAACAATCTATCATATTATAAGTCTCATCTCAAAGGAAATAGTGTCATTATTATTGAGGATGAACAGTCTTCCAACACTGTTCTCTTAAAATGCTGATAGGTTTCTTTTCTGAACAATACCATCTTCTGACAACAAAATACTAAGTTAATCATCTTAGTGTCCTATTACATTTTTTGTTGACTGAAATTTATCCAAGACTTAAGTGTGCACTTTTATATGTATCAACATGTGATTAGTCCTGACACATCAGATTTTACTGTAGAGACGTTTATTTCCTTTGAAGTTCATTTCAGGCCAGGCATCATGGCTCACATCCGTATTCCCAGCACTTTGGGAGGGTGAGGCAGAAGCATCACTTGAGCTCAGGAGTTCAACACCAGCCTGAGTGAGAGTGAGACCCCTCATCCCTGTCTCTACTAAAAATAGAAAAACTAGCATGCCTGTAGTCCCAGCTACTCAAAAGGCTGAGGCAAAGATCACTCAAGGCCAAGAGTTTGAGGTTGCTGTGAGCTGTCATGCCATGACACTCTACCCAAAGCAACAGAAACAGACCATTTGCTGAGATAGACCCATTCCATGCTAAAATAAAAAGCTGCTGGTAAAATTGCTTCTTGCATTGGCACTCTGTCACATTGGCCCTACTTGTGATTTTTCCAAGCAAGGAGCCAAAGAATTAGGATAAGAGTCCACCAAGAGGTTAGATCTGACCTTTGCACTTCAATGTGTTTGGTCTTTCTTTGGTCAAGAGCACACCAAGAGCCCAGGCAGACTGCCACTGTGACAGTTGGAGATAGTACTGAAGAGAGATTTCAATATAGATTTCAATATGTAATCTATTTACTTTGATATATATGAAGTTCTTGGCATTTAAATGCTAAATTGATTTAAATGGCTTATTGTGTCTTATAAACTCACAAATAGTATCTCTTCAATATTTAATTATTAGAAAGTATCACAAGATTTTATAATTCGCCATCTTTCTTAGGTAAACACAACATAAAAACATAGAGTTGGAAACAAAGATTTTGGGAGCTGGTATGTGTCTACAGTAAGAGCTATAATCACGGGGACAGCAGTTAACAGAGTAGGTAAACAGGCTCTGAGAGGTATGCCACATGCATTATCTCAGCAAACTCCTTCTGTAAAGGGTCCAAAGGTAAAAGTGTTCTCCAGTTCAGTGGGCAAGATGATCTCTGCCTTGTGCTACTCTGTCCTCACAGAGCAGATGCAGCTATAAATGAGTAAATTCAGCTGTGTTTCAATAAAACATAGTTGAAGGTCACTGAAATGTAAATTTCATATAATTTTTACATATTATTCTTAAAAACATTTAAAAAACCATTTAAAAATGCTCTGGGAGGCTGGGTTGGGTAGATCACTTAAGCTCCCAAGTTCAAGACCAGCCTGAGCAACATCTAGACTTTGTCTCTAAAAATAGCCAGGCATTTTGGCCAGGCCCTGTAATCCTAGCTACTCAGGAGGCTGAAGCAAGAGAATCACTTGAGCCCAAGAGTTTGAAGTTACTGTGAGCTATGATGCTATGGCACTCTAACCCCAGTAACAAAGTGAGACTCTCTCAAAAAAAAAAAATTAAAAACAGAATAATCATTCTTAGCTTACAGGCCATACTAAAAAGGATGCCTATTAGATTTGGCCCTGACCTCTGATCTCTATATTGTCTCATTGCTGACTTCTACATTACCTCATTGGGTTGGGGGGTGGTGGAGGTGCGGTGTTTCTAATGATTAGATACCCTGTGATGATATTGTCCAAGGAATGGGAATGTTTTCTCACTAATTTTGTTTTCCATCCTACTACCCAACACTCTCTGTCACCCTGCTGGCACTGAGACTGATGATATTTAGGTCAATTGCTCCTTGGGTTAAGAGTAGATCCTATAGGTCTAGGCTCTAAATGTACCAATTTAGGAATTGTCATCAATTATAAGGTTTTGCAACAATCTTAAGGTCATGTAACATGATCAGATTTGGGCAGGGTTTTTTTTGTTTTGCTGTTTTTTGAGATAGAGTCTTACACTGACACCCTGGGTAGAGTGCTATGGTGTCATAGCTCACAGTAACCTCCAACTCCTGGGCTGCAATGATCTTCTTGCCTCAGCATCCCTAGTAGCTGGGACTACAGGCCCAGTGCTACCATGCCCACTGCTAATTTTTCTATTTTTAGTAGGGAACGGGTCTCACTCTTGCTCAGGCTGGGCTAGAACTCCTGAGTTCAAGCGATCCTTCCCAGGATCAAACCTCAGCTTCCCAGAGAGCTGGAACAGATTTGGGTGTCTTTATAGCTGCAGCTGCCTGCAGAATGGCAAAGGGGCAGAGCGACAGGTTGTTGGGGCAATCCAGGGGAGAAGCAGAGATCTGGAATGCGCTGGTAGAAACAGGACTAAGAACAGTACGCAGACTGGGAATGTATTTAGGATTAGGTGCTTGTTTGAATAAAGATCGATTCGGGGATGGGGAACCCACAGCTTTGGTGACATATGTGACCTTCTGGATGCTTTAGATCAGCCTTCTGACTCAATACAAATTTTACAAAACAAATCCTTCTAATAAAAGAATTTGTTCTGTGAAGTTTGACGATCTGGAGGGCCACATGTAGCCGCCCTGAGGCCGCAGGTGAGAAATTGATGACACCTTTTTATGATTTTTAAAGCGCTACCTAAGTTTGGTTGGGACAATGATCATGTCTTTCTTCTTTTAATTATTACTAACCATTCAAAAAAATCCGGTTTCCTCCTACCTCAAAAGGGAGCACATTCTTTTCCAACATAAAAGTTATATTAATTGAAAATAATTTTTTTTCACATCAGCACAATTACTGGACAGGAATCGCTGCGTGGACACACGGTCTCTCAACCTCCAAATTATTTCCTGGGGACCACCCTCCTCTACCCGGGTTCTCGCTGCTCCTCGACGCTCAGTCATACCCACTCCAGGCGTCCGAGACTCTCCTCTAGCGCGGTCCGCCTCCCTGCGTTCCCTCCGCCCACTCTCCCGCCCATCCGGGAGGCTCCTCCCTCTCCAGACCCGCAACCCAACTCTTTCCCTTGTTCCGTCGCTTTCGCCTTTCCCCGCCCCCATGGCTGCCTTCGATTGGCCAAACTGGTCGGACCGCGTCAGGAAAGCGAAACAGCCGCGTTTTGATTGGCTGTACGTAGGCTATGGCCCTCGTGATTGGGCTGACATGAGGGGCCAGCAAGTGTGCCTGCGCGCCGGGGTGTGTGGACGTCGCTTTGTTGCCGGAGGGGGGTGGCGGTAGAAGTTGAGAGGGTCGGGGGTTAGCGCTTCTCCGGACCGGCAGTCGCCACGGTCACTTCGCTCGGTATCCTTTAGCGTAGGAGTCGCGCTGACGGCAGCTATGAGCGGCGGTGTGTACGGGGGAGGTAAGTGAGACCAAACGAGAGCGCGCCTTTTTTGGCGTGTAGGGTTTGTAACCGCCGCCCCCAGCCCTCCCCTTCCCGGCGTTCCCTTCCGGTCTCCCGGCTCGGAAACCGGGCCTCTCCGGAGCCTACCCGGCTCAGCGTGAGCCTCGGGCTCCGAGGAGTCGCCGCCCCTTGCGGCCCCTTTCTGTCTCGGGGCCCGGAGGAGCGAGATTTTGAGGGTGTGCGCTCCTCCCTGGGAAAGCCTCAGAGATGGGCGGGCAGGCCCTGAGGCCCCAGGGTCACAGGTCCCTGAGAGTCTCCAGAATTAGGCTGTGTTGGGGGTGGTGGTGTGAACTTGGAACGTCGCGACGTTTTGCAAGCGTGGACGGAAGGTTTACATAGATAGCAAAGCGAGCAGCGAGAAGTAGAAGTGATTGGTGAAGCGGCGGCCACTTAGGATGCGCCCCGCTCTCGCGCTGCTCACACCTTTCAGTAACTCCTGCCTATTGACTGTGGAGTTTCTCGTGGGCGGGTCTGTTTGGGATTTAGGGACACCTGTAACTTAAGGATGCCCAGAAAGTTTGCCTAGAGTCCAACGTGTCTGTTGTTTGACTTTCTTTGAATAGGCTGTGGTGTACTAGAAAAGATTATCACGAGCTGGGACTTACACAGACCAGGTTGAAATATCATCCTGTTTATTTAGCTCCTTGGTCTTGGGTAGTTTACTTTTCCTAGCTTCAAGTTCCCCATTTGTGGAATAATTCTTGCATGGTACTGCACTTCTACTCACAGTGTGGTCCATGGACCAGCCGTGTCAACATCACTTGCAAGTCTTTTAGAAATGTAGAATCTTAAGCCTGGCCCTGAATTTACTGAATTACAGTCTCCATTTTTGCAGGATCCCCAGACGATCAAAGCATCATGTTTTGGGTTGTATTTGACCTGCTGGAGATCGAGGAGACAAGTCCAGAGTCTATTGTTACTGTTTCTAGTAATGTTGCTGTTTCTGAAGAGGATGGCATTTTACACGTAGGGAATAACAAACAAGGTTTTCAAAGTTTTGGAAGTGTGGTTTTCAGAGCCTTCTGAAGTGATAGGCTGACCTTCACTGCCTCCTTCCTCCATCTCTGTTTATGTCCTTGATTTTGATTTTGCAATGTAAGAATTTCCCATTTTTAGTATGGAGAAGGCCTACTCAATTTTCATGATTTACCTTGTTTCCATCTGAGATGCAATCCTGGCAGAAAAACTAGGTCTGTGTGCCTTTGTCACATTGACCTTGCTGATTCTATTATTACCTTCAGGTTCACTGATCCAAGGACCTGGAGGCTGTCCATTACTCCTTATTAGGCATTATTTAGAAAGACCAAGATAGATAATAATAATAATGGAAGCAGCAAACATTTATTGAGTGCATACTGTGGGCCAAGAACTATTCCAGAGGCTTTACATGCGTTACATTTAATACATGCATTAACTCATTTAATCCACAATGAATGAGATGGTACTTCTATCTTCTTGTAATTGAAGACGAAAATAAAGTGTGAAGTAGACTAACCAGCCCTAAGTTACCTATAAATTGTAAGTTAGGAACAAATATCTCTGGGATAAAGAAAAGGCATTGTAATAAAACTTTCCCATTTCGTAAAAAGTGTTTTGATTATTTTCCATAGGTCATTTTTCAAATGTGTACCCAACAGACGTTTAGGTGTTCAAAATACTCTGCTTCTCATTGGTTTATATAGAGGAAGTGTGGACGGAGGGTTAATTCTGCTTCTCATTGGCTTATATAGAGGAATATGTATTGAAGCCTATTTCACATGTAAAGTATTTAAAACTTACAAAAATATATATATATAATTTCACATTTGAATCACCGCTGAATGTTTAGTATTTATGGTAGTCCATATTTTTCAAAGGGTTTTCCATAAAAAGCAATCCCAGTCAAAATTTTAATAACTTAATAAACTGTATTTTTAAATCTACTTACTAAAAAGATCTTTGTAGGCCAGGCATGATGGCTCACACCTGTATTCCTAGCAATCTGTGGAGCCAAAACAGGAGGATCACGTGAAGTCAGAGGCCAGCCTGAGTGAGAGTGAGATCACATTTCTGCAAAAATAGAAAAATTAGCCAAGGCTTGTGGCACAGTAGTTGTTCTAGCTACTTGGGAGGCTGAGGCAGGGGGATTACTTGAGCCCAGGAGTTTGAAGTTGCTAGGTTGATAGCATGATACTCTAGCCTTGGAGAACAAGTGAGACTCTGTCTCAAGAAAAAAGAAATGAAGGAAATTTAGTCTTGTAGATAGCAGCTAAGTAAATGGACATCATATTTTATTGATTCTTAGTTGTCTATCTTTCCCCTCATTTAAGCAGCTGACGTTAGAGTATGTCTTAATGTTGAGTCATGGCAGGGTTTAAGTGGCAGCATATTTTTTTCTTAGTGATACATGAAATAGTGCATGATATATTTGATAGCAGCTTTTACTGATGATAAATAGTAACAGTATCAATGAGGTACATGTTCATTAATGGTAGTATATGGAAAGTACAGAGGAGCACAGACAAAGTTACTAACTCAATGTGAGAATATTGGCAGGTTTTACAAGAGAGTTGGGATGATAGAGGAGGAGTGAAGAGGGACAGCATGCACACAGGTCAGCCGAGAGTATATGGTGTGTTTGGGAGACAACATATAGGTATTATTCAGTAATGCGGTGGGACGTGCCTGCTGGCAGATATGCTAGGCCTTCAATATCAACTAGCTAGAATAATTGAACTTTTATAGGTGATGAGGAACCACTGAATAACTCACACCTTTATTTTATTTTATTTTTGTAGAGACAGAGTCTCACTTTATCACCCTCGGTAGAGTGCCGTGGCATCACACAGCTCACAGCAACCTCCAACTCCTGGGCTTAGGCGATTCTCTTGCCTCAGCCTCCTGAGTA
>CAUYRH010025624.1:0-12679 GCA_963574655.1 Perodicticus potto
ATTCCTGGGCTCAAGCGAGTCTCTTGCCTCTTCCTCCCAAGTAGCTGGGACTACAGGTGCCCACGACAACGCCCGCCATTTTTTGGTTGCAACCATCATTGTTGTTTGGCGGCCCGGGCTGGATTCGAACCCGCCAGCTCAGGTGTATATGGCTGACGCCTTAGCCCGTTGAGCCACAGGCGCCGAGCCCAAAGTGAGATTCTTTGTCAAAAAAAAAAAACACCAGAAAAAAGAAATCACCCCCTTCTCCTCTCTCCACTGCCAATTACCCCCATTCTGTTGCCTAAATCATTAGCTCCTTCCTCCCTGTTAAATAAAAAAAATCATTAAAAAGTCATACAGTTAAGTGTAGCTTCTTTCAGAAAATTCAAGTATGTGTCCAAAAGGGGCAACAAGTTTCTAGGCCCCACACAATGCCTCTCTTACTCTGGCAGGTTTCCCTGCGACCTGTTTTCTCTGCGTGGTTTTTATGGAGTGGGGATTAGATGGCGCTGGTTCTGTGGCACCTGGTTGCACCTCCTCATGTCTGCTTCACTGGCCTGCTGGGGTGAAGGTTAATAGAGAAGCAGGATATGTGCTGTATATTTTTCAGAAAAAGCCAGAAACAAGCATCTATTTCCTCGAGAAACCTCAATGGAGGGCTGGCTTGTGAATATTTTCTCCTGCCTCATTTCTTGGTTTCACTACCAGATGCTGCTTGGAGCCCACAAGAGCAGGGTCGTATTAGTGCAGTGCTGTGAGCTGATGGCAGGAGGCAGCTCCTCAAAGCCTTTGACACCTGCGCTCTTACAGGACCCTCAGATGCCTGTGAGTTGACTGTGGGAGCAAGACGCCCACTGCATGCACAACTCCAGAGCTGCTGGATCCGGGACACCCAGCTCGGTGCTAAGCAGAAGCCAATGACATCCCGCCCCACCCCAGATCAAGAAATGTTTCCTGCACAATTATGTGTCTGCCTTCTGTTCTCATGGTCCAATTTCTGGTACAAATGCAGGACACCTGGGATTTCGTCATGATACTGCAGTAAATTAGCTGTGTGAGCTTAGGCAAGTCTTTTTTCTCTCTGTCCTGATATTCTTTGAGGATCTGTGAATCAGAGGGAGAGAATACCTGCCCTACTTAGGATACAGTGTTGCTATGAAGAACAGAATTAGAGAACAGGTGGAGAAAGTGCCTTGAAAAGTCTGAACCAACTTGTAAATATGACGTGTTATTATTTGTCAGCCCTGTGTTTCTTTGTCACATGGTTTCTTCTTCCAGACATACAGTGTGCCATGTAACTCCAGCATATTCTTATATTCTTCCAGACAACACGAAGACACTATTTTAATTAGAAACATGGCTTACTTCTCCATCGCTCTGCAAGGCTTCTTTCTGTTAAGCAGGCCAATTGCAAACACGTCTAAAAACATGGCTGCTGCACTAAACCACAAAAATGATTATAAACATTTCACACAACACATGTCTCCCAGCCAGTGTCTGGGTGGGAAGAGTCGGAGGCAGATGTGGCTCCTTCATTCTGCACCACTTCAGTGTTCGCTCTGGACCTTCTCTCTCACATATACACACATTCATATTAATATACCTTCTCCCTCACGACATAAAACATGTTAATAAAGCAAGCTCAACTAATCGATACTTTTGGGTGTGCAAATAAATAAATTATCTTTCTTTACTAAAATCAACAATTAGAAATTCTTCGGGTATGCAACTGTCTTACTAAGAAGCTTACTACTCAGAAAATGATTGTGACTTTTCCATCATTTCCAAAATGTAAAATCAAACATGTAAACCCCAATGAGATACTTCACATCCACTACATGGATATAATAAAAAAAGATGGATAACAACAAGTGTTGTTGAGGATGTAGAGGAATGGGGTGCCTCACACCCTGTTGGTAGGAATGTAAAATGTGACCTCAAGCCTTGGAAATAGTATGGTAGCTCCTCAAAAGGTTGAATACTGAGTTTTTGTATGATTCAGTGATTCCATTCCTAGGTATACAATGAAGAGAAATGAAAAGAGACGTCTTCAAAAATCTTGGTCTCAAGTGTTCATAGCAGTGTTACTCATAATACACAAAAAGTGGAAGCAACCCAAATGTCCCTTGACCAATGAACAGGTCGACAGTACATGGCATGGACCAATGTGATGGAACGTTTAATTCAGCAATAAAAAGGGATAAAGCATGGTTACATGACAAGGCACGCCAGTGACAACATTATGTTAAAGTAAAAGGAGCCAGACACAAAAGGCCGTATAGTGTTAAGATTCCACTTGTGCAAAATATCCAGAGTGGGGAAATGTACAGAGGCAGGAGGTAGATCTGTGGTTGCCTGGGGTTGAGGGAGTGACTACTAATGGGAATGGTGTTTCCTTTCAGGATGATGAAAATGTTCTGAAAGTAGCTAGTGGTGATGGCTGTGTGACATTGTGACTATAGTTAAAGACCACTGAATTGTTACTTCAATAGGGCAAATTATATGACATGGGAATTATGTTTCAAGTTAAAAGGAAGCCTGCGTGAGACCTACACATATGAAATTCAAACACTGAAGACACGCGTGGAAAGGAGGATTTCCCTGATCTCCTTCTCCCCAATGTTGCTTCCGCCTTCATCTGATTCTCCGCTCTGATTTTGTTTATACAGTATGTATATTTATGAAATAAATTAGGTCCTTGCGTGTATTTATGAAATAAATTAGGACCTTGCGTATACTATTTTGTGACTTTTTTCACTTACTATGCCTTGTTAATTTTTTTTTAATCATTGGAAGAGAAAAATTCCCAACCTGACTTCTGAAGGAATATAGCAAACATAGAAGTCACAAAGAAAAAGACTGATACTTTGACTACATAAACACTAAAATTTTCTACATGGAAAAACGTACTATAAATAATCAAACAGACCAGGAGAATATACACAACATTTATGGGAAAGGGCTAACATTCCTAATACAGTAGAACCCCAGTAGCTGACCACCTCTCTATCCTGACCACCTCCTTAAGTTGACCTGATTTTCACAGACTGAACACGTACCACACGTCCATTTGAGTACAGTAGGCCTGGTTCTTTATGGTGACCACTATATGTTGGCTAGTTTGTTACAGTCCCTTAGGTGGTCAACTTACAGAGGTTCTACTATATTGCAGGTGAAAATTCCTGCACACTGATTCAAAACTAAAACACAAGCCAGGCACGGTGGCTCACACCTATAATTCCAGCACTCTGGGAGGCCAAGGCAGGAAGATCCCTTGAGCTGAGGAGTTTGAGACCAGCCTGAGCAAGAACAAGACCCCATCTCTACAAAAAATAGAAAAACTAGCTGGGTGTGGTGGTGAGCAGCTGTAGTCCTAGCTACTCTAGCTACTGGGGAGGCTGAGGCAAGGGGATCACTTGAGCCCAAGAGGTTGAGGTTGCTGTGAGCTATGATGCTGCCATGGAACTCTGCCCAGGGCAATAGAGTAAGACTCTGTCTCAAAAAAAAAAAGTTAAACAGCACAAAAGTGGACAAACTTGTAAACTGACAATTCATAGGAAGGGAAACATAAATGCTGAATTCGCATAAAACATGATATTAACCTCTTTAGTAGTCACCATTCCCCCCCCCCCATTGAATTGGCAAAAGTTACAAAGACTGGTAACACCTAATACTGGCGAGAATAGATAAAATGGACACTCCTAAATTGTTGAAAGGTATGTGAATTGCTATATCCTCTTGGGGAGGTAATTAGGTAGTATTTAATAAATGAGCACAACTTTTAACCCACCTATCAGACTTTAACCCACAAAAATAAAAGCACCACTACTAAAAATGTGTTTACAAAAATGTTTATTGCAGTAATGTTTATAAGAGAGAAAAAACTGAAAATAACTAATGTCTGTCAGTAGGTGAGAGCTGAATGGACTGTGATTTGTGAGAGCCTTGAGATTCAGAAAGCCTCAGTGGGCCCCAGGTGACCCACCCAGAGCCAGGCACACGGTGGGCAGCCATGTGGGAAAGGCAGCTGAAAATTACACAGCACGGTGCCATTAAAATAAAACCCAAAGCCAGAGATGTGAATACATATTTGTGTATTGATGAAGGCTCAGAGAAAGCCTGTTATGTTTGGGGCTAGGTATTCTGGGATCTAGTATTTAAAAGAAAAGGAAGTAATTTTAAAAAGATGAATACTGATTAAGGCCAACATTGTGTTAATTCAAGCTTTTTCCAAGCTAGGGAAAGTTAAAAAGGATGGAAGACAGGAGAAGATGCTCATGGGACGGCAGAGTCCTTTAACATGGTGTGACAGTAACGTCTTAGAGAAGGAAGGTCTGCTCACACTGTTCTTTTGATCTAACATTTTGGCTCCTACTAGAGGTGGGGGAAGAGCGACTGGGAAGGCACATGTACAGCACCAGGCTGTGGCCGGCCAGGGGCAGGAAGGCCTTTTTTGGTTTCTGACTCGTGTCTTGTTGGGATTCAGTTGGAAGAAAAGGGCCCTGGAGCTCGTCTGAGGGCAGACGGAGGCAGCATCAGCCCACCAGATGTTGGCTTTTCCTGCATCAGTTCAGGAAAACAGGTTATGACCTGTGGGAAAGGATTTGCCTTCAGTATTACTACTGGGGACGACACTTCCAGCAGGGTCAAAGTAACTTCCAAAAGCAAGTTATTAACTTTAACAGCAGCAGTCACGCTTAGTGCCTGAGACAGCTCTTGGAGAATCTATAACTTTCTCTATTCTAGGAAAACTGAATTGTCAAATTGGGAAAACCTCAGCTTTACTATAACTATCCTGTTCTAAATGTACTACCTACCAAGAGGGGCTGTGATTCCTGAAATGGTATATAACACTTTGGTAAATGTCTCTTTCACTGTTTAGGAACGCAAACAACAGATTTTATTTTTGTTGAAAAGTAAAAAAGAAAAAAAAATTTAAATGGGTATTTTTTATTTTTTGCTTTCAAGACAGAGTCTCACTCTGTAACCCTGGGCAGAGCGCTGTGGCACAATCATAGCTCATAGAAACCTTAAACTGGTGGGTTCAAGATATTCTCCTGCCTCAGCCTCCTTAGTAGCTGGGACTATAGTTTTTAGTAGACATGGGGTTTTGCTCTTGCTCAGGCCTTGAACTTTTGAGCTCAAGGGATCCTCCAGCCTCAGCTTCCTAGAATGCTGGGATTACAGGCATGAGCCACCATCCTTGGCCTTAAATGGGTATTTCTTGTGGGGGAGACTTGGCCTGGTCATGACAAGTTAGATGAGTAATCGTTTTAACTGAGTCACTTCTTTCAGTTCTAAGGTGGGTAACTGATATGGCCCCAACACAGAAAAACACATGTGTTCTTCTTGTGATGTTGAGTTCCAAGAAGTGACTTTAAACTGTCTTTTGGGATATGAGACGGACAAAAGAAGATGTATCTGGAACTAACAGTGCCTTGAACATATGCAAATAATCACAAAAACACAGCCCGTCAAGGTGAATGGGTGGATTCCTCTTAAAGGAGACACAAACAATTCAAGGCATCTGCCCTGTTCTCACCACACTGGTCCTTGGTAACACAAGTCACTGTGCCTTGGGATACCAGCCTTACGGGTCCTGTGACCAGCCTTCTGCATCAGGAACACTTACTAACAATTTCAGGGACAAAAAGCAAACCTCACAAAAGTTGTGGTCAGAGGGAAGGGATGAGTGAGGAGACAGTGGACAATCTTTCACCTCCATTCTCTAAGGCCAGGGACACAGGTGGGAGTCTGGCTGGGGGACTGTGCATGACTTCTCATCCCAAACTGGAGGGATACGGTAGACTCAAAGGGGAAGAGCTCCCGTTCAAACTTCCTTTATGATTTCTTTTGCTCAGATTCTTTCCATGTTTTTCTGCCTTTCTCCATTTCTGCAAGGCAGTTAACAGAAGAGGAACCAGCTGGCTAGCAGGGAAGGGACAGTGAGCACAGGGCATCTCTGCGGCTGGCACAGGGACCTTGGGAATCTATTTTCAAAATGTGCCCCAACTAAAACCTCATGTGCTTCTCACCGATCCTGCAGAGGCTGAATAAGCCACACTTGGCTCTGTGCACAGCCACCTCGCCTGACGTGGCCTTTCAGCTGTCTGGTCAGTTTAGCACTGTCTGCCTCCCAGGGGCTGACATCTGGGAGTGCAGGCAGGCACGGGGGGCCCTGGGCCGGGGGGCACCACGCTGCATTTCTTCATGTGCTCTGTGGCTACAGGGCTGAGGAGGGACTTGCCACTGGGCTCGTGCTCCACTCCTGAGGAGGTCTAAGACACAGGTGGCAGTCTCAGGCCGGCTCCTTGTCAGCCCACAAGACAGAGTAGAAAGTGCCAGGTCTCGACATAGCCTCTCCCAGGTCTCTCTAGAGAACACTTACACTCCTGGGGGCCTGCGGGGATCCTATTCTTCCCTCTCCTCGGTCACATGAGTTTTACTCCTTACGTGGCCGCTGCTGCCCCATCCCCTCACCCAGTATGGGTAAGACACAGAGCCTCTGAAAATTTCTTCTACAAAGCACTTTGTTTCAGGTGGACAAAACAGCTACTCTACCCAGTACTCCCCAGAGTGACTTCCTATCCTTTGGAAAACTCAGGAAATGATCTGTTCCATGTTATGTGTGGCCAGGTAGGGTGCTTCTGCGATGACCTTGGGGCCAGGGGGGAACAGCCAGCTTTCTATCATCTGCACGTGATGGGCATGGGGTGGCCTTGGGTCTTCCCAAGGAAAATTCAAAATGTGCTGGGAAAGCACCTCTTTGTGTCCATCTATTTAGTTTCAACCGATCAATCATGGAAGAGATTCTCCGTCTTCCTTCATACCAAAGGGGTGAAGGGCAAGGATGCAGGCAACGAACACAGCATCATTTCACACTGGATGGAGGACGGGAGGGTGGGCAGCAAGGGGGTGACTAAAGGACCCAAGCCCACTCTATCATTAGACGTCTGGTTTTTTCCACTAAGCGGCTTGCCTCTGAAATCTGGATCACCCATCATGTGCCTTCTAGGATCAAAGTGGTTAATTTGGAATCCCTCGGCAGCATCCCCCTCCTTGATGGGGGATGTGGTGGTCCCTTTGCTGTCACCCTTTGTCTTGGCAAATAAGAACAATCTGGGAGTGGTGGGGGAAGGGCAGAGCAAAGTCCAGATAAAGGACTGAGAGAGGGGTCACGTGCTTGGATTTATGTGGGTTCCCTACCTCCTGGCCCCTGTCCTGCACAGGACACGACTCACTGTCTGCTTCCGAGAATGATCCCGATTCGTCACTGGAGTTGGTTCCGTAAGACTGCTCACATTTAATCTGGGGTCGGACTGGGTTGTACATCCCATCTCCCATCAGGCCTGGTTCCTGATGTTCTGTGGCGAGGAACTTGGCTCCTTGGGAACAGGGCGAGGAGGAGAACTCACAGAGCGGGAGGCTGCAGGGGGAGCCCCCACTCCCGTCCTCTGCATAGGAGTAGGAGGAACAGGAACTGGAGGTCCTGGTCCTGGTCTCCAAGGGGGGCGAGCGTGGGCAGACTTTGATTGGCACCGGGCAGCTGGTGTTGGGCCGCATCCTTCCTGGCAAGTGGTCAGTCATCAGCCCTCCGTGGGAGTAGGCCTGTGAGGTAGGGAGAGACTGGCCAGCTCCCACCCACAGGCCCTTTGGCACCGGCTCAGAGAGGTCTTTGTCCAAACTGCTCACGCCCGAATACGAATGCACCGAGGTGCTCACTTGGTCACAAGTGCTGGAGGAGAAGATGACGCTCCTCCGGTCCAGCTCACCCTCCTGTTTGCAGAGTGTCTCCAACCCGGGGCCCCTCAGGGGCGACCCCATGGTGAAGCTGGACACGTCCTTCTGGCCCACATGGGGCTGTCCGTAATTCCCTGTGAAAGGGGTGCAGTCAGTTCTAAGGTCACCCTGAGCGATCCCCTTGTCAAAAGGGCAGGCTGAACTCCTGGCAAAGTGCTGCTGAGATGTACCGGGCAGGCCAGACAGCTCCACACCTTTTGTGATGCTGAACAGAGACCTCAAGCAAGACGGCGAGGACAGGCTCCTGGCCCGCTCCAGGCAGGCGGCCCCGGCAGCAGCAGCAGGCCCCGGGAGCGGGCTGGGCTGCTTCCGGTCCATCTCCACGTCTCCAGCTCTGTCCTCGGGGACAGGCTCGTCTCCGGACAGGCAGAGCGTGACGCTGTCCTCCTCGTTCTCTTCACTGGGAGGCTCTCTCTTAATCTGCCCCATGGCCAGCCCCGGCTTGAGGCTGCTGCCAGAGCTGTCTTCGCCGAACCCGCCTGCGAGCCCCGAGCCGCTGTGCGATGCGGCGCTGTAGACGTTCTTGGCGCACGCCAGCTGGTACTTCTTGTACCTGGGGTACTGTGTCAGCGCGTCCTTTTCCGAGCTGTCCTTGGCGTCTGCGGGCACGCTGGTCTCGGGCAGCAAGGCCTCCCCCTGGTCCGCCCCCGGGAGGGCGGCGGCCTCCAGGCCGACGGGGTCTGGAAGCGTGGGACGGGCGGGGCACGCCGCCCGGGCGGTGTCGGCGTCCATGGCCTCGTCGTCGTCGTCCCCCGCGGAGTCCTCCGCGCCGCGCGGCCGCGGGCCGCCGTCCTTGCGGCACACGCACCGGCCATCCTCGCCGCTCAGCAGCTGCGTCTGCAGGAAGCGGAAGCACGAGTCCTCCAGGTTGTGCATGCGCAGCAGCTCCGCGCAGCGGATGACCTCGCGGATGTTGTCCCTGCTGAGCAGCAGCTTGGCCGTGTAGGCGAACTGCAGCAGCGGCCCGAAGCCCCGGGCCGTGACCTGCAACACAGACGGGAAATCCCAGCGTTACCGTCAGCACCGCTATTGTCCCGAATCCCTCAACTGAAGCAAGATGACCAGACAGAGCTAATGTCCCAGAATAAAGGCCGCAGAGGGGCAGTTAATCTTGTACCGGCTCAGCAGCGAAGCTCGTGCACGCGCTGAGGCGCCTCAACGCAGGCCAAGCGGAATCGCAAATCACCCAGGTCAAGTGGCTGAAGGGCGCGACAGCCGGCCCAGTGTTTACCCTAATGAAACATCCTGGCAGAAATGCACGGTGACAATGGGAAGCCTGTTAATTTCCCTCCCAATCAGTCCTGAATGGAGAGCCATTCCGCATGGGGGCTGCTCTAGCAGCTCACTTGAGCTAGAGGTGGGATTATTGTTCTTTTTGTTACCCACGACAATGGCCATACGGCCCTGTTAAAGATTCAGAGTTCATGGGATTGCAAAAATAGTTTTCCCTCGTTCATTTATAATGCGAAAAGAGCATTAGAAACAAGTGCTTTGCTCACCCACCCTGGTTGCTACTTGAGACACACAGGCCTGATCTTCCAGTGATACCCAGATACCTGCCAGAGCTGATCCAGGTGAAAGCAATGTTCTCAGCAAGAAATTAGCTGCTGGCCTACAATGAAAGGGGGGTTACAGACTACATAATCTGTCATTTAAATGGCTGAAGCTGCTGTGTGGCACTGCACACGGGCTAGTCCTTCTCTAATTACTGGCAGCAGCTTTGCCATGCAGCTGTCTTTTTCCTGGTAAATCTTCAGGGCTAATGTCATTTGCTAGCTTTTCCATGGTATTTTAACACAGATTGAAAACGTACTATTTACGCACAGCTCTCCCACACATGTGAGCACACACAATGCCTTGAACAATTAAGAACATGCTGCCTGAAGCCATTGGTTTTCCAGAGGGAAATGGATTAAACTTGGTGTTCTGGGCAGGCTTCCTTACCCTCTCAGAAAGCCATCTATCCTCTAGGCTCTGTCAAGCCCTGCTGACCCAGGAGGAAGGGGAGGTGGATCTATGAATCCCCATGCACAGATCAAATGAAAGCAGCAATCAAGGGGCCCCTGCTGGAAGCTATGGTAACAATCATCAAAAATTTCAGCTGGGGGAATGAGTGCAGAGCAAGCTTTGTAGCTGACTGCTCTGGGCATTACGTTCACTGTAGCACACAGAGCCACAGCTCTTGCAAGGACTCAAGTCTGTTGTTCAAGATTCAACTCCGACATTAACTTCTTTGGGAACCCTCGCCAATCCTTTTATTCTTATTTTGTAAAATATTCATTTTTTTTTGAGACAGAGTCTCACTCTGTTGCCCTGGATAGAGTGCTGTGGGGTCATCATAGCTCACAGCAATCTCAGGCTCTTGGGCTCAAGAGATCCTCTTGCCTGAGCCTTCGGAGTAGCTGGAACTACAGGTGTCCACCACCATGTACCTGGCTTGCTCGGGCTCGAACTCCTGTAATCCTTCTCTTGTGGCCTCTCAGAGTGCTAGGATTACAGCCCTGAGCCACTGTGCCTGGCCACAATCCTTTTACAGAAAACAAATTACACCATGCTCTCAGCTCCCACAGCAAGATAATCAAACATCCTGTATTCTCCAGGGCAGAACTGATTTTATATCACTGCATTTTTCCAGAAATTTCTTAAGACATGTAACTGAATGGGATTTTTAAACTGATAATATTTTTGAAGTACTTAAATAAGATTAAAAAATTCTGTCCAATATTTTAACCAAATATAACCAGGCACGAGGCCTGACCAGAGATATTTGGTTAAAAAACAAAATGAACGAAGAGTCCTGACTGCTAGACCTACATTTAGTTCTACACAGGCAATCACTGCTGCTCTCTTTCATTATATAATACTTGATTGTGTTTATTTCTACCATAAGACAGGAAGCTTCTTCAGATCAGGGATGGTTTCTTTTTTTCCCTTTTTTTTAAGAGACAGAGTCTCACTTTGTTGCCCTCAGTAGAGTGCCATGGCGTCACAGCTCACAGCAACCTCCCGCTCTTGGGCTTAGGGGATTCTCTTGCCTCAGCCTCCTGAGTAGCTGGGAATACAGGCGTCTGCCACAACGCCTGGCTATTTTTTGTTGTTGTTGTTGCAGTTTGGCCGGGGCTGGGTTTGAACCTGCCACCCTCGGTTTATCGGGCTGGCACCCTACTCACTGAACTACAGGTGCCACCCTCCTTTTTCTTTATTTTTGGAGACAGAGTCTCATGCTGTTGCCCCAACTACATCATCACATTGGCATCATCACAGCTCACTGCAACTTCAGGCTCCTCGGCTCAAGGGATCCTCCTGCGTCAGCTTTCCCAGGACTACAGGCATAAGGCACTGTGCCTGGGTAATTTTTCTACTTTTTGTAGAGATGGGGTGTTGCTTTTGCTCAAACTGGTCTGGAACTCCTGAGCTCAAGTAATCCTCCTGCCTCAGCCTCCCAGAGTGCTAGGATTACAGATGTGAGCCACTGAGCCTGGCCCTGAAATGGTTTCTCTGCATCTACCTGTGATAGGGTAGATACTTGATAAAAATCTGTAATATTATGTATGTTACTGAATACGTCGTAACTCTAACTGGACCCCTAACACACTACTACCATGCGTGGAAGGGACCATAAGATTGTTTACAGGTGTCGTCTCAAGTGACCTTTGGAGCAAGGCATTGTATAAACCAGTCAAAGAAACCCATCAACTGAGCACAGGCAGGCAAGAGAGGAACCTTTTTTGTTTGTCCCTTAGGGCCAGGGAAAAGGAGCTCGTCTAACCTATTCTTCTGTGTTGTGCTGAGCTGACATGCTAACAGATTTAGCCAGTAGTACCTCCTATATCTATTTTATGTATATTTTCCCAGGAACATTTAAAAGAGAGTAAAGAACCAAGGAAACGTGTGCTTATAGGTAACTAAAGAAGGTGGTAAGAATGCCACATGACTTAACTTCCCCACAGAGAGGGAGACAGCCGCATCAAGGCAGGGTCCACCCCTCATAATGCCACTATGCTCCTGGGCAACATGCCAGCTACGTCTTGAGTTTCAGCAGCTGTGTGCACGTGTATGGGAAATGTGGGAAACTGATCTTAGTGCTGTTTATACTTTTCATACTCTCATCCTTATCATCTTTTCTTTTTCCTTCCCTTCCTTCTTGTCTTTTCTTTTTTTGAGCTAGCATCTCACTCTGTCACCCAGGGTAAAAGTGCCATGGCATCATAGCTCACAGCAACCTCAAATTCCTGGGCTTAAGTGATCTTCCTGCCTCAACCTTCTGAGTATTTGGGACTATAAGTGACTGCCATGACTTCCAGCTGATTTTTCTATTTTTAGTAGAGACCGGGTCTTGCTCTTGCTCAGGCTGTTCTTAAACTCCTGAACTTGAGCAATTCATCTGCCTCAGCCTCCCAGAGTGCGAGGATTACAGGTGTGAGCTACTGAGTCTGGCCTATTTCTTCTTTTTTTGAAGGGAGGACTAGGGCTGGGGTCAGGAGCATTCATCACTCTGGACCTATTGCCCCTAGACAGGAGCTGCTGCCCATTATTTTTCTTTTCCTTTTATTTATTTATTAAATCACAGCTGCGTACCTTAGTGCAATCAAGGGGTACAATGTGCTGGTTTCATATACAATCTGAACTATTTTCATCAAACTGTTTAGGATAGCCTTCATGGCCTTTTCTTTTCTTTTTTCCAGTGGTAAGACAGAATTTATTTACAAAAAAGAATACAGAAAACACTAAAGCTCCTGGTAGACAGAGAGAACTCAAGTGGGGAGAGAAAAGCTCTCTCTGTTTCTCTCCCGGTCTTTCCCCGTCTCCCCCTTTAGGCTTTTAGTCTCGGGGTATATATAGGTGTATGGGTTCCTTGGCCAGGAAAAGAATGAACACTGTCCCTTCCACCAGGGGC
>CAUYRH010025625.1:0-12252 GCA_963574655.1 Perodicticus potto
GGGTGATGAGAATTTGTATTCAATTTTATTAGGATGAAATGTTCTGTAGATGTCTGTTAAATCCAAATGGTTAAGATGACTGGATGGTTAAGTTTACATATAAAATTTCTTTGCTTAGCTTCTTTTTGGAGGATCTATCCAGCACAGCTAAAGGGGTGTTAAAATCTCCAACTACTATGGAGCTGATGGTAATCAAGTTGCTCATGTCTGTTATCATTTCTCTTATAAATTGAGGTGCATTCTGGTTGGCTGCATAAATATTAATAATTGAAATCTCATCATATTGAGTATTACCTTTAACAAATATGAAGTGTCCATCCTTATCCTTCTTTATTTTGGTTGGTTTAAGGCCTATTGTATCCTTGAATAGGATTGCAACACCTGCTTTTTTCTGATTTCCATTTGCCTGGAATATAGATGACCATCCCTTCACCTTGAGTCTATATTTATCTTTTAAGGTAAGATGAGTTTCTTCTACGCAGCAGATATCTGGCCTGAGTTTTTGTATCCAGTCAGCCAACCTATGCCTCTTTAGAGGACATTTTAAACCATTCACATTTATAGAAAATAATGATAAATCTTTAGAAAGTCCAGTGGACATTTTTAATCCTTTCATCACTGTTAAAGTTTGAATTTGATAAAAATTTCTGGGTGAGTTTACTTTTGTGAAGCATTACGCTGGTCATTATGGAGAATAGGTCTGAGAATACCTTGGAGAGCTGATTTAGTTACAGCAAATTTCTTCAATATGTGGATGTCATCAAAGTATTTAATTTCTCCATCATAAATGAAACTGAGTATAGCTGGGTATAGGATCCTAGGTTGTAACTTATCTTGTTTTAGGAGATTGAAATTAGATGACCATTCTCTTCTAGCTTGAAAGTTTTCATCAGAGAGATCTGCAGTTATTCTAATATTCTTCCCCTTGTAGGCAATGGATTTCTTACGTCTGGCTGCTTTCAGAATTTTCTCCTTCATATTAACCTTTAGTGAACTTAAGTATAAAGTGCCTGGGGGATGACTTATTCAGGTTGAGTCGTGCTGGGGTTCTGAAACTGTCTACTATCTGAATTTCAGATCTCTTCTCATGTCTGGAAAGTTCTCTTTCATAATCTCATAAAGAAGAGACTCTGTGCCTCGTGATGCCACTTCATCATTTTCAGGTATCCCTATAAGGTGAATATTGGTTTTCTTCAAGTTATCCCAGAGCTGTCTTTGTGAATGATCCATTTTTGCCTTCCATTTCTCTTCCTCTTTGTAGGTTTGGGAGCGTTTGAATGCTTTGTCTTCAATGTCAAAAATCCTTTCTTCTGCTTGCTCTATTCTGTTGCTGAGGGATTCTACTGTGTTTCTCAGATACTCAAGGGCTGCAACTTCTTTCCTCAATGTGTCAAAATCTTTGGTCATTTTGTCTTTGAATTCATTCAGTTCTTGAGAGATCTTTTGGGTCATCTTTTGTATTACTGCTTGAAATTCTGATTCCATCTTTTTCTCCATTCTGCTGATCTTATTTGCTATGCAGACTCTGAATTTGATTTCTGACATCTAAGCCATTTGCTTATGCAAGGGATCTTGTGCTGTATCTACCTTGCCATTCCTTGAGGGAGTTGATCTACTCTGATTATTCAGATTGCCATAGTTTTTCCATTGATTCCACCCCATGATTATTTTTTGCCATTTCCTCTGGCCATCCTCAGAGTTTGGGAGGCGTCTCTCCAAGATTGGATCCAACTCTATTGATGGAAGATATTTGTAGGCAGTGAGCTAGTGTAGCTCCTCTGGTGCTGCCCCAGCCAGGGAGTTGCGGCTGTGGGAGAAGCTCCCAAGTGGAGCGTGTCACACATTGTTCTAGCAGCAGGGCTAGGGATGGTGCCCAAGGTTCTGGCAATGCATGGCTCTCAGTGGCTTTGGCAATGAGAGTGGGTACCTCCAACAGTCTCTGGTTGGGCAGAGGGCTCTGCAGAGAGGTAGGGAGGACCTCGGAGGGAGGGCACGGGGTCGTGTGAGTTCTCGAGTCTCTGGGCAGATGGAAGGGCTGGTGAGGAAGTAGGGAGGGCACTGGAGGGAGGATGCAGGTTGTGCAGCTACCAGAGACTGTGGCTGGGCCAGCACTGGCCAAGGCAGGCTGGGGGTCTTGGCAGTGCGGCTGCAGAAAAGTCATGTGTGTTTGCAGGAGTCCTTGGAGTGGAGCGAGCCTGGGCATTGAGGCAGGGCTGTCTCTCATGTCCGCCAGTGTCGTGGGCAGTTGGCAGGCCTGGATCCCAAGGTGGCATGGCCTGCAGCAGGGTGGCTCCTGACCACCATAACCCCTGGAGTGGGGTGGGCCTGGGTTTCGAGGCTGCACGGCCCGAGGCAGTGTCGTTCCTGCCCCCCACAGCCCCTGGAGTGGGGTGGGCCCTGGTGCTGAGAAAGGGTCACTCATGCCCACCAGTGTCTCTGGGGTGGGACAGGCCTGAGTGTCGAGGAGGCACAACTCCAGGCCAGGTCTCTCACTTCCACTGGTGTTGCGGGCAGGAGGCAGGCCTGGGTCCCAAGGAGGTACGGCCAGCAGCAAGGTTGCTCCCCCCAACCGCAGCCCCTGGAGTGGGGCAAGCCTGGGTGCTGAGCTGAAGTGGCCCATGGCAGGGTTGTACACTATGGTTCCTGGCCGTTGGGGAGGGGGAGGCTCGGTGGGGCCCCCAGAATCCTTTGCCAGGTGAGGCACTTGGTCTAGCAGACAGGGAGTGGAAGTGCTGCTTGAGAACCTCCTCCCACAGTCTCAGCAGGGGCTAGGCTTCTGGTTCATTAGGTAAGGGGGGAAGGGCATACTGGAAATACAGAATGGTTGGGAAAACTTTAGTTCAAATTTTTTGCCTAGTGAGAGAGTGTTCAGAGTCACAGCGGGGGAATAATCCCCACTTCCCACAGCACTCTCCCATGGGGTGGGACAAGATGTCCACAGTTCACTGATCGTTTGTAGAAAGCCCGCAGGAGTGGACGAAGAGAAAAAAAGAAAGGAAACAGAAAGCAAAAAAGACCACAGCTTTCTTGGGGGAGGGGATGGATACTTTTCCTTTCAGATGAAATTTGTACCTGAAGCTTGCTTTCTTGGAGTCGCAGCTTGCCTCAGCAGAGGTGATCTGTAGCTATCAGTTCTCTCTTGGCTGGGCTCCCAGTCTTCAGCTCAATTGGGCATTTTCTGGATGTTATCCTTCTCTTTGGTCAGGAGCCTCTCTTTGGAGCTGCTTCTAGTTGGCCATCTTCAATTATTCCAATCTTATACAATCTCATAGAAAAAAGAAGAGGAGAGAAGATTCTTCTTAGGGCTGAATGGTCTCCCCAGTCTCCCACTGGTCAGCTGGATTAAAGATTTAAACTTAAGACATGAAACTATAAAAATACTAGAAGAAAGTGCAGGGAAAACTCTTGAAAGAATTGGCCTTGGTGAATATTTTATGAGGATGACTCCCTGGGCAATTGAAGCAGTATCAAAAATACAGTACTGGGACCTGATCAAACAAAAAAGCTTCCACACAGCCAAGAACGTAGTAAGTATAGCAAGCAGACCATCCTCAGAATGGGAGAAAATATTTGCAGGTTATACCTCCAACAAAGGTTTAATAACCAGAATCCACAGAGAACTCAAATGTATTAGCAAGAAAAGAACAAGTGATCCCATCTCAGGGTGGGCAAAGACTTGAAGAGAAACTTCTCCAAAGAAGACAGGTGCACAGCCTACAGATATATGAAAAAATGCTCATCATCTTTAATCATCAGAGAAATGCAAATTGGAACTACTTTGAGATATAACTCCAGTAAGATTAGCCCACATAACGAAATCCAAAAACCAGAGATGCTGGCGTGGATGTGGAGAAAAGGGAACACTTCTACATTGCTGGTGGGAATGCAAACTAATACATTCCTTTTGGAAGGATGTTTGGAGAATACTTAGAGATCTAAAAATTGACCTGCCATTTGATCCTATAATCTCTTTACTTGGTATATATCCAGAAGACCAAAAATCACATCATAATAAAGATATCTGTACCAGAATGTTATTGCAGCCCAATTCATAATTGCTAAGTCATGGAAGAAACCCAAGTGCCCATTGATCCATGAATGAATTAATTAATTGTGGTACATGTATACCATGGAATATTATTCATCCTTAAAGAAAGATGGAGACTTTACCTCTTTCATGTTTACATGGATGGAGCTGGAACATATTCTTCTTAGCAAAAAAAGTATCCAATGTACTCAGCCCTACTATGAAGCTAATTTATAGGTTTCATATGAAGACTACAACCCAACTATAGCACAAGAATATGGGGAAAGGGGCATGGGAGGGGAGGGGAGAGGGAAGGGTGGGTGGAGGGAGGGTTATTGGTGGGATCACATCTATGGTGCATCTTAGAAGGGTATAGATGAAACTTACTAAATGCAGAATACAAATGTCTTCATACATTAAATAGAAAGGTGCCATGAAGGTTATGTATAAACAGTTTGATGAAAATGTTTCTGATTGTATATGCAGCCAGCACATTGTACCCCACAATTGCACTAATGTACACAGCTATGATTTAATTTAAAAAAAAAAGACTTACCTTTTGGCATTTATTCCTCTACCCTGAGAGAGCCAGAGGTAGCCATGAATGCAAAATAATAATAATAATAAGAATATGTAATAAGAAAAGAATTCTAGACTGGCTAACAATTTTCTACCTTTAATGCCAATATTTTTAAACACAAATGTTTTTTAGAGAAAAGGAATACAAGTGCTTTGAGGAAAGGGGGATAAAAGATAAGTTGGGTTCACTGTTTTGACTTCTGAGCAATTAAACTCTGTCTGTCTCCAAATTTGCATGTCCTACTCAAATATAACATAATACAAAAAGTTACTCAGAAACAATCTTCTCAGATTTGTCATAATATTTTTATCTGCATATAAAACTCTTCCTGAAAGATGATTAAAGATCCTTTCCCCATCTCTTCATAAAACATTTAATATTAGTTAAGAGTTGACACTTTTTTAATGGCTGAAATGAACCATATCTTAATCTGCTCTAGATCCATGACCGAAAAGGAGTAAGATACGTGTAGAAATGAAAGGAAAGGTGAATGCAGGATGGAAAGGCTAATATCTGGGTGGAGAACGCAGATTAAAAGCATAAGGATCACAGCCATGACTATAAAGTTAGCGGTTTAGACATATGGGGGAATTTGTGGTCACCAGGGTTCTGAGAATAAAATTATGGTGTTTGACCAGTTCCATTTTAAGTATCAGTCAGGGCTGACATGTCAGCTCTACAAGAGTAATGTTCTTTTCAAGGCTAATGGCCAGACACAAGAAATAAGCCAAAATAAGTAGGCACTTTTAAACGCGTGGGCTTATGTCATATTTGCTAATAGTCTGTTAGTCAAAGCAAGAGACAGGACTAATCTCAGTATCTACTAGCAACAAAGTACGTATCACTTATAAAGGCAGAACTGAGATCTTGCACAACAATGGGCATATGATAGTTTAAGTGGCAGGAAGTCAAAAATTAAGAACAAGTATCCAATCTGATACAACTCGCTTTAAATATTTGATTAATTATGCTAAGCACCTGGCTCTTTCCTTATAACTTATATGTCACAGCTGTCATCCTTTATATTGATATAAATTGACAATATATTTTAACCTTTGAGTGTTCACAGCATTGTTCCTTCCATGCCTTCTTATGAGGTTATTTTCCTCTACCCTCCTTTTCTTGGGGTTTTAGTTTTGCTGGTAAAGATTATGGGACTGGATTCAGAATGGGAGCCACTGGATAGTATGTACTTACTGAAATTACAGATAGTAAAGAATCATTCAATTAAGACACGGCTTAGAAAAAGCTTTAGCAGGAGGAGCCAGTAGTTTGATTTGCTTGAATTTTCTATGTACTCAATTGTGGTCTTCAAATAACGACCACTTTCCTTGCCCTATCCAATGTGTGTGTGTGTTACTGTTTTTAGTTTCTCATTGAATTGATCAGGAATGCAAGAACAATGGTGAATATTCTTGGTAAGAGAGGAAATTTCTTATGTTTCACCATTGAGCATGATGTTGTTCTTTCTAGACTCCTGGCAGATATTCTCTATGACACTGCCTAGAAAAGTGTCCTTTTCTCTCTAGTTTTTGATTAATAAAAAATTAACAGTCTTAAGGAATGTGTTACATTTAAATAAGTTCTATTAATATGAGAAAAGGTTTGTGCAATCTGTTTCACATCAATAAGTTTCACTAATGGTGTAACACCTTTATGTGCCTGAGATACTCAATATATGCCAGGAAAAGAAACCTAGTTTTAATATATTACAGAATTTCATTTACTAGGAGAGCATTAGTTTTTGGCACTTATTTTAAGAATGCTTATTTGATTCTATTTTAATTTCTGAGATAATAAGTTTTTCTATCCTTTTAAAATTAAGTTTATTAATGTGTATTTTTTCTTTCAAAAAAGTTGTCTACTTCAAAATAGTGTGCTCTTTCTGAAAATTCCCTTTAATTTCTTGTCCAGGGCCACCATCTCCCTGACACATATCTTTTTCTGTAATGGACCTCTTCTTTAGTGCCTACCTTCTAACTCATTCTTTCTTATTCTTGAGCCTACATGTAAAATAAGTGTCCTTCCTGTTCCTCATTGCAGCTTCTAAAATATCATTAGTGATCACTGTTTTGAAACTCAAATTCTGCTACTACCCTTGATCTTTGTCCTAGTTACTCGTACAGCTGTGTCATCCCTCTGCATTCCCTTACTGTTTGAACTCATTCTCACTCTCCCTGTCACCATTTTTCACATGAACACCCCTTTTATATACATGTCCCCTCAGTTTTATTCACTTCTTCTTATTTACCAATCTTTTCCTCCATTCTACATCACTTACACACTCTCAGAATCATGTCCTAGACACCATCACTGCCAATGGTTATAACAGATTAATTTTTGGGAGAAAAAGTTTAAAAATAATATAGTATGTGTCTACTGGATGAAAATATATAGTGATGGTTAGCAGTGATCTTTCCAAAATGTCAGTCAATCATATGTGTTCAGTTGTCAATTATAAGGAAAATATTGTACCCTAAATGAAGCTTTGCAGATTAAATTTTAGAACAAGTGAGCATGTTGCAATATTCTGCTGCAGATCGAAACACAAATATAAGTCAATATATTTAGATAAATATGGAGATTATGTTCTCTTCTGGCAAGTTTTCTCACTTCTAATTTCTGGCATATTTTCTAAAATGTTCTTTTCAAATTGACAGATCTACTGCTGTTTCTTATGGTTAGATCAGTGGTTCTCAACCTTCCTAATGCTGAAACTCTTTCATACAGTTCCTGTGGGTCACGACCCACAGGTTGAGAACTGCTGGGCTAAATAAAAATTCCAAAATCCTGAAATAATAGGTCTGCTTTTCAAATAAAATCATTCTTTACAACTAAACTTCCATTTAATTTAATTTAATTTTATTTTATTTATTTACCTGGGTAGAATGCCCTGGCGTCATAGCTCAAAGCAACCTCCAACTTGGGCTCAAGTGATCCTCTTGCCTCAATTTCTTTCTATTTTTAGTAGACATGAGTCTCGCTTTTGCTCAGGCTGGTCTTGAACTTGTGAGCTCAAGCAATCCACTGCGTTGGCCTCCCAGAGTGCTACAATTACAGATGTGAGCCACCACTCCTGGCAAAAGAGTGAACATATTTGAAAGAAGAGAAATAAATCAATTAGAAGCACATGCTTGGCTTTTTGAGAAAGAGAATCAGTAGGTAAAAATTGACTATGTGGTCTTGTATAATGAAATGGGTGAATACATTAGCTAGTAGCAGCTATAGCTATCACATGATGGTATATTTGTATGATCCTGTAAACACAAACAATGCAAAGGGTGCCAGAAATATGTTTACTTGTTTTAAGAGATGTTATCTAGTTATTACATTTTGAAGTTGAATTGAAGGCACCATTACTGGTCCAGACATGCTATGTACATACTGGACCAGTAATGGTGTGTACCTAGATAGGCTATGTACATTCATTTTACCTGTCAGTCATACATGTTTTAGGAATGGTCAATGTTACTTCCAACAAGACCTCTGAAAATGTGTATATATCTTGGGCGGCGCCTGTGGCTCAGCGAGTAGGATGCCGGCTCCATATGCCGAGGGTGGCAGGTTCAAACCCAGCCCCTGGCCGAACTGCAAAACAAAAAAATAGCCGGGCATTGTGGTGAGCACCTGTAGTTCCAGCTACTCGGGAGGCAAGAGAATCACTTAAGCCCAGGAGCTGGAGGTTGCTGTGAGCTGGGTGACGCCACGGCACTCTACCAAGGGTGGTAAAATGAGACTCTGTCTCTACAAAAAAGAAAAAAAAATGTGTATATATCTTTTTAGCACCTCTGGTACTACCAAAAGAAACAATGCATGTATACAATTAATGAGGGGAAGTCCAATCCCAAACCAAACGTGCAATTAATGCAGACATTGATTTTTATAATAGTTAACTTAGAATACAGTAGTAATGTGCATGCTGCACCACAGAGTTATTGGATATACGTTGATTAAATTATTATTTTGCTCATTGCTATAATCAGATTAACATCTGATGCTGCAAGGTAATATTTTCTGTCCTAAGCAAATAAAGAGTTACATTATCACCTACAAGGATTTCTTAGAATGGATATATTTTGCTAAAGTGAATAGCATAGCCTAAGATTTATTCATAATTATGGTAAAATTATGTTATTAAATGGGATGCAATGGTTCCCAGGGTACATCTTGAAGACCTTCTAGGGAATGATAGAGCTAAAATATGTTCTTTCAGTTTGAGTTCAAAAGAACTCAAGTCATTTAGAAATGAGTTAATATATTGTAATATTCAAGAATTATTTTCATCACCTATTCTTTTCATATGCTATTGACATGATTACCTCTATACTTTTATCTGTAATTTTCAAATTATGTATCTTATAGAGCCAGCTCAGTACATCTCAACCCCATAATTGGAAATGCTTTTGGAATTTTCACATTAAACTGCAAGAGAAAAAAAGAGTAACTGATGTGTTTTCTTTGTTTACTATTAGAAGTTAGACTTCTATGTCAAACTTTCTATCTTAAAAGAAGCACAAATGCAATATCATGAATAAAATCAACATTTTACAGCTATAGACACACTTTTATATACTGCATATCTCTTTTTAAAAGTTTGCTTATTAATGCAAAATCTAATTTGTTTTCCAAGTTATTAAGTTCTCTAAATTGAGGCAAATGTTATTGGGATTTAGGAGCAATCTTGAAGGCAATATAGCATCTTTTAAATAGGGGCAAATAAATTACTTTTTAACAGTGCATCTGTAACTAGAAAATGGAATTGCCTATTTGCTAGCCACATGTGATTTTGTTAAAAATAATAACAAAAACAATTGCTCTGCTTAAGCAAATCACATGGTACTTTTCAGATATATATTTTTGTTAGGCTGCATATTCCTTAAAGGAAAAAACAAAGTCAGAAATATTTGTGTAATTTTTGGATTAGAGTCAGTTTGACCAGTTTAATATTCTAATTTGTTACCCTAAAACAAAATTTGCAGCATTACTTACAATTATGTAGTTTTATCAACTCATCCAGTTTTTCATGAACTTCTTGCACCAGCTAACATCTAACTTCACCTTACTCTATTTAGAGTTTCTAATCTCATCTCCTTTTAAGAGAAAGAACTTTAACTGAAGTGATAACTCAAGACTTGAAAGACAAAAATCATATAAAACAATAATGTCCTTACTCACAATTTCTATAACTGTTCCACTTGGATTTACATTTTTTTAGGTAAAAAGAGGTGCATTAGTTCTTTGTTCATTACAGTTCCAGAAAATAGTGCTTATGCTTCTTATTAAAACTTTCCAAAGTAATGCAAAGAAGATGGTGGACACGGAAACACTCAGCCAGATAAATGCTTACATATCAGAAGCTTTGTAAAGAAAAAAAAAAAAAAAAGCTATCATTAAGGAAGAAAAAGTATAAATTACAAAAACGAGGTCACAATTTAATTGATATAAATTGCAGCCACCTGCTTTGCTCATTTCCAGGAGAAGGAATTTTATGCATTCAATAAAGTAATTTATCTGGGCGGAGGAAAAGTAGCTCTGAAATCTTCATTACTTAAGCAATATTTAAGTCCCTGAAGACTTATGTGCCTAGCCCATGTCACCTGCTAATCTGCAAGTGGACATGTAGCTGCCTTGTGATTTATAAGAATAGCAAGATCATTTCACATACTCACACATTCCCCAGGATTAGAAGATATAAATACCCATAGGATTAATTGATTATTGCTTTCGAATAGGACAACATAGTCAAAAGGTCTTGGGTCAGCCTATGAAAACCCGTGTAGTGGCTTATCAAACTATATTAGAGAAGAATATTGTTGCAGTGACTTACAAGTTTTCTATCTGGATAAATCATCCTTCAGGGGAAGAGGGAATATATTGCAAGCCATGCTGTAGTTTATGCCATAAAAAATATATGTCTCTGTCTATTGGGACTGCAACAAAATGCCAACAGTTGGGTGACTTTTAAACAACAGAAAGTGTGTTGTTCATGGTTCTGGAAGCCAGGAATTCCAAGATCAAGAAGCTAAGAGATTTGGTGTCTGGTGAGGGTTCACTTCCTGGTTCATAGATAAAGAAGGATGGTGACTTTTCCTCTTTCATATTTACATGGATGGAGCTGGAACATGTTCTCCTTAGCAAAGTATCTCTAGAATGGAAGAAAAAGTATCCAATGTATACACCCCTAATATAAAGGAAATTTATATCTTTCAAGTGAAGGCTACAACCCAATTATTGCACAAGAAGACAGGGAAAGGGGAGAGGGAGGGAAGGGGAGGGAGAGGGTGGGGGGAGAAAGGATAAAGGGTGAGATCACACTTGTGGTGCATATTTGAAGGGTCAGGAGAAAACTTCTAAACACGGATCAAAAATGTTTTCACACAGTAAATGAGAAAATCTCATGAATGTTATGTCAATCAGGTTGATAAAAATATCTCAGATTGTATGTGAAACCCGCAGACTGTACCCCATGATTGAATTATTGTACACAGCTATGATTCATTAAAAAAGAAAGAGAAAAAAAATGTTTTCACATAGTAAATGAGAAAATCTCATGAATTTTACGTCAATAAGGTTGATAAAAATATCTCAGATTGTATGTGAAACCAGCACACTGTACCCCATGATTGAATTATTGTACACAACTATGATTCAATTAAAAAAAAAAAAAGGGAATTATAGGATCGAATGGCAGGTCTATTTTTAGATCTCTAAGTATTCTCCAAACATCCTTCCAAAAGGAATGTATTAGTTTTCATTTCCACCAGCAATGTAGAAGTGTTCCCTTTTCTCCACATCCACGCCAGCATCTCTAGTTTGGAGATTAGAACAAAACAGATTGTTATTGAACTTATGCAAATAACTGTATTGTTAGAATTTAAGAATACTTACAAATGGCTTTCAAATTCTGCAGAAATCAAGGAGAGAGAAAAAATACATGTTTCAAATTCTGCTCGTAAGTACATACATTGCTTGAAGAGCTACAAAGAGCTCAAAAGACAGAAAATTACTTTCTCACCTTGTGAAAAACAGAACACAGACAGAATCAACAATATTTCGAACAAAAAGCCATTGCAAACTAGCCCAGTTCCACGTACCTGATTTCTGTCTGTTTGAAGTTAGGTTAGCGATACTCGTAGACATGTTAACTTTCCAATCAAAGTTCTAAAAATCTTCTTTTAGTCCAAAGGTATTCAATTTCCAAGGACATCAGGAATTTGAATTTGAGAGAATTCATCAGCCTCTCTTAATATTACTTTTCTTTTTAGGTTAAACTTTGGACTCAGCCAGTTACATAAAAAACACTTTCTTTTTTTAGATGAATTAAAGTTATTACCAACAGTATATGTTAGGATATACCAATGTCTTATACATTAGGACAGACCAATGTCTTAAACGTTAGGACAGACCAAACTTTACAGGTGAGGACGGACCAATGATTTATAATATTTGTAATATATATATATATATATTACAAATATTATAAATATTATATATTTATAATATATACATATACATTATATACATTATGTATGTGTATATATATATGTATGTATATATATATATATCTCCATAACCCATACAAAATTAATCACCATTTCATATTTGACAATGTTTCCTATATATTTTTAATAAGTTGAATAAGTTT
>CAUYRH010025626.1:0-16703 GCA_963574655.1 Perodicticus potto
AGGTTATGGTTTTTCAATGTCTGACTGCTTTCAGAATTTTCTCCTTCATATTAACTTTAGTGAAGTTAATTATGATGTGCCTGGGGGGTTTCTTATTCGGGTTGAGTCATGCTGGGGTTCTGAAACTGTCTGCTATCTGAACCTCAAAATCTCTTTGCATGTCTGGAAAATTCTCTTTGATTATTTCATGAAGTAAAGCATCTATATCCTTTGCAGCAATCTCATCACCTTCAGGTATTCCTGGGAGAATATTAGATCTCTTTGAATTATCCTAGAACTCTCTGAGAGAATGATCCGTTTTTGTCCTCCACTTTTTTGCCTCTTTGAGCATTTGGGAGTGTTCAAAAGCTTTGGCTTCAATGTCAGAAATCCTTTCTTTTGCCTACTCCATTCTGTTACTGAGGGATTCTACTGTATTTCTCTGGTCTTTGAGGGCTGCAAATTCTTGCCTCAATGTGTCAAAATCTTTGGTCATTTTGTTTTTGAATTCGTTGAATTCTTCAGACATCTTTTAGATTGCTGCTTGAAATTCTAATTCCATCTTTTCCTCCATTCTGTTGATCTTATTTGCTATTCAAATTCTGAACTTGATTTCTGACATCTCAGCCATTTGTTTATGAATGAGATCTTGTGCTGTGTCTGCCTTATTGTTCCTTGGGGGAGTTGATCTACTCTGATTATTCATGTCGCCAGAGTTTTTCCATTGATTCTGCCTCATGATTGTTTTTCACCATTGGCTAGGTGGGCAGGTAAGGTGAAATTGGATTGGTAGCTTCTGGAGTTGTAGTTAACCAGCCCTTTGTCAAGGATCTGGGACTGATGACTGCAGCTTTTTCCCCAATAGCTTTGAAAAGGACCCATTAAGTATTACAGTCTGAGGCTGAGGAAATGTGCTTGATGTGGTGGGGTTAGGTGGCTCTGTCTTGTATTCAGCTGGTTCTTGTCTGATTGTAGTGGATCAGTGACTCTGGTGAAGTCTTAGCTGTGGAGAAATACAAGCAACTAAGATACCCCACCCCCCCCTGGACAACAAGTGGAAGAGGAAAATCAACCCTTCCCGTTACTACACAACCAGGTACCACACAAGAGGGTCCTTGTGTGATTGGCCCAGGTTAGGAGTTCCAAACCAATTATCCCAGTCAGTACAAATTCTCAATTGGGAAAGTTTAAAAGGTCTCCAGCAACTAGATTGCAGAGGTCTACTGGCTGCTCAGATTTGGCTCACTCCAGTTCTTTATGGAATCAGAAAGGCCCGCTTGGTAGCAGAGTTGGACCAGGGGGCTGAGTCTCTTTCTCCACTTTGCTCCTCTTTCATGCCCAGTAACTGTTGACCTCACAGGGCTGCAGTTCTGCTCCCTCCAATAAGCAGATGTGCCAGGGCTTAGTGCCTGTCAGAGTCAAAGGAAGGTCAATGCCTCCGCAGCCCAGCCACTATCCTCTCCTACCATCCGGCTGGTGGAGCTGAGGCCTGACTGCCTCGGGTACTCAATAGCCACTGGCGAGTGTTCCACTTGGACTCAGTCTAATCCTGAGTGTAAAAAGTCAGCGAATGCTTTTCTCCCTCAGCCACCATGCCTTTGCCCCTGCCACTCTGCAGTACCAATATCCCTATAGAGTGAGTTCTGGTTTCCTCTGGCTGTCCTCAGAGTTGGGGAAGTTCTTCTCCAAGATTAGACCCCAGGAGGATCACTCTATTGTTGCTGGATCTTTGTGGGAAGTGATCCTGCGCAGCTCCCCTGTGACTGCCCCAGCCAGGGAGTTCTGGCTGTGGGAGCAGCTTTGAGAGCATGGGGCACACGGATCCAGCAGCAGGAGGGGCATGCTGCACGGTTCTGGCAGTGCCTGATGCCCAGTGACTTTGGGAAGGAGAGTGCTGGGCTCATGATTCTGGCTGTGCGGTGGGAGCAGCATGGAGCCAGAGTGGGCGCAGGGAGCAGGGTGCAGGACACACAGCTTTAGCTGTGTCTGGTTGGGCGAGGGTGGGCATGGAGGCAGGGAGGGTGCCATAGGCAGGGCTCTGGACGTGTGACTGTAGCAGTCTGTGGCTGGTGGGGGTGCAGCACAGTGGCAAAGAAGGCGCTGGGGGTAGGGTGCGGGATGTGCGGCTCTAGCAATCTCTGGCTCACGGGGGCCGTTAGTGGAGGCAAGGAGGGCACTGGGGGCAGGGCGTGGGATCTGTGGCTCTAGTAGGCTCTGGCTGGGCAGAAGGCCGGGTGTTTGGTCCAGTAGATGGGGAGGAGGGCACTGCTCATGAGCCTCCCCCCACGGTCTCTGCAGGGGTTAGGCTTCTGGTTCATCAGGTAAGGGGGGTGGGTGGCCTGGAAGTTCAGAATGGCAGGGAAAAATTTAGTTTAATTTTTCTGCCTGGCAAGAGAGTATTCAGAGTCACAGCAGGGTCTTTCTGGTGAAGTAGGCCCCACTTCCTACAGGTCTCAGTTGGGGTGAGACAAGATGTCCTCAGTTCACCACTCACCTGTAGAAAACTTACAGGAGCAGATGAAGAGAAAAATGGAAAGAGAAAAAAAAAAAAAAAAAAACAAACACAGCTTTTTTGGGGGAGGGGTTGGACACTTTTCCTTTCGGATGAATTTTGTACCTGAACTTGCTTTCTTGAAGTCACAGCTTGCCTCAGCAGAGGTGACCTGCAGTTATCACTTCTTTCTCAGCTCGGCTCCCAGTCTTCAGCTTAATTGGGTACTTTCTGGATGTTGTCCTTCCCTCTGGACAGGAGCTTCTGTTGGAAGCTGCCTCCAGTCGGCCATCTTGCCTCCCAACTCTCTATAAGTTTTAATATTAAAACCTTATTAAAGACCTACTGCAACAATAGCTTCTTATTATATTATTTTCATTTGAATATCCTTGATTTGTAAAAGATCAAAAATAGCAATATCAACAGAAAGAATTAAGCATATGTAAATATTTCTTAATAAAATATTTTTATTTTTTAGTCATACTGTCAAGTAATGATAAAAATTATGACCAATTTTGTATATAAAATGGTATGAAAGAAAAGAAAATCCAATTGGTGTTGCTTGTTTTCATTAATATATTTCAATCTGCAAAGTAATACTTCTAAAACTTAAAAATGGTCATGCTCCCCTTTATTTAGAAATCTTCCATGACTTGTCATTCCTCCTAGTATATAAGGCCAGACTTATTAACATGGTATGTATGTATGGCATCCACTTCTCTGCTCCCATCGGCACCTTGCACCTTATTGTAGAATTATTACACACTATTTTAATCTTTTGCTTTGTTGAAATTTCCTAGTCAATTATCTTTACTTCCAAACTAAAATCTCTGTGAGGGTATACCAGTGATTTTCAACTGGTGTGCCATGAAAATTTTAAAGGTCATTAATTAAATTATTTTTTGAAAGATGTTTAAAGCACAATATTTTTTTTTTTTACTCTTTTTTTGATCAACATAATTTAAGTGTGCCGTAGGAGTTTAACTGTAGTTTCAAGTGTGTGGTGAGATAAAACAGGCTGAAAAATACTGGGGTATACTAATGCCGACCTAGCTCAGTTCTGAGTTCCCAGTATTTGGAACAAAATAAGATATTTAATAAACACTTGATTAATGAATGAAAGAATTTATTTTCTCTATCTACCAGACTTAATAAAGGTAAGGGAATTTTTATCTATATGTTATGAATACAATTTTTATTTTACTTAACGTGAAAATTAGTGATTCAACATTTAACCCCAGGGTCTAAAATTTAGTAATATAATTTATGTCACCTTGGTCAATTTTAATTTTTTCACAGGTATGTGCTCAACATATTTCTGTATGTTTAAAGGTAGTATTGTGAAGAGAATAGTATACTTGGAATCAAAAACTCACTTTAGCATTAAGCACCACATCTGTTACTTAGTAACACTGTGATCTTGGACAAGCCTCTATGAATTTCAGTTTTAGGTAAAATAGGCATAACTTCTCCACAGTGAGAATAAGACAAGAAAATGTATGTAAAAATTATTTTAAAACTGTAAAAATGTTGAATGAATTTATGTAAAATAATTTTATTATTTTAAATGCTTTGCTTGCCAAGATTTGTTATTAAATTCACCTTTTCCTCTATTATACTTCGATTTTAATTTTCCTAATGATACCACTGTGTTCTATACTTCTTACTTTTTTAAAGCCATAACAAATGGTTTTATGTATCACCCTTCCCCTCCACTTAAAAGTTCATTTGTTAGCACTATTGCAAATCACTGTTTCAAATTTAAATTGCCCATTTGAAATTATTTATAACTTTCTGGCAATGCTATTCTTAGATCAAGTACAATAGAGTGGAACCTTAATTAACAGACACATACATGGTTACCTACAATTCTAGTTATGTAACATTCATTTTATCCTTTGGTTGCATATTTCATGCAAAAATTTCTTATTTTAAAAAATGATTCTTCCCCTCCCACTTTCTCTTGTGCCTGACCTTAGGTAATACAAATTTAGTTTCATTCTTTTACTATATCAAGAGTCATATGAAAGTAGAGTTCCTTTATTGAAGAAAATAGAATAGAGGTCATTATATCAGCAATTCAGGTGAAAAATTCTTTACTTATATTTGGTTATTTGAACAGCAATTAAAATATTAGTCTTGACTTGCTTGAATTGTCTCAGTTTTCTACCTTATTTAACTTATGGAGATCTGGCTAGGTATTTTTGACTTTTACCACAGAATCCTTGTGATTTTGTCTTGTTTCCTTAATTTATCATTTTTGCATTTTGCATCTAGTTCTAGTTTTTCCACAGCTCAACCTTTCACGAACCATAAATGAGGATTTAGGTAGAGAGAATGGAAGAGCATGATGGATTTGATACCAGGCAATGATCATTATCGATAATCAAAAACATAAAAGGGCAGCCAAAATGCCAGCACTCTAGATGCTGGTATATGGAAGCTTAAGTTGTCTCACAGGAACTTGATTATATTTGACCTTTTGTTTTTTATTATTTGTTTATTTGTATTTTAGGGACAGGGTCTTGCTCTATTGCCCACGCTAGATTGAAGAGTGCAATCAGAGCTCACAGCAGCCTCAAACTCATGGGCTAAAGCAATCCTCTTGCCTCAGCCTTCCAAGTAGCTGGGACTACAGATGTACTCACACCTGCCTAATTTTTCTGTGTTTTGGTAGAGATGGGGTTTTGCTTTGTTGCTCAGGCTTCCTCCCACCTTTGTCTCCCAAAGTGCTGAGATTATAGATGTGAGCCACTGCACTCGGTCCATTTTGTTTCATGTGACAAATTTTTCTCAAACCAAGAAGAGGTGCACAATAAGCTCTGCTGGTTCTGAGAACATCTTGCTGCTTTGAATCAATAGGATATCTTCCCTAAATAATTACCTGACATGAATGAATGAAAGTCTCCTTACTTAGCTAATTATGTTTGTAGATGTGATTATGGGAATGCTGTTAATACATTTCTGAGAATTGCCCTTCAAAATAATAAAAGACTAAAATAAGGGAATACCTACAAAAATGCCACAGAAGTAAAAAAGAGCTTCAAAGTTATAACTGTAAAAAACATGGAGAAAAAGAAAAGGTGTCTGGCACTTAGGAGGTTTTAGTAGGTTTTCAAAAAACATCTGCTTAGCAAATAAAAAAGGAAAAAACTAAAGCCCTAGGCACTAGAGATAATCATGTGAGTAGATCCTCAAAATGCATATAAGTAGTGAGGGACGTATAATATAATATACTATTGTTGATTACTTGCAATAGTAAGTAATGTAACTACTTATCATTAGCAAATAGTGGATAGAAATGGGTTAGAAAGGGAGGTCAGTAAGCCACTGTCATTTCGGGGAAACTGCCGATGGCTTAATTATTGACAAAATGGGGATTAAAATACATAGCTATTAAAACTATTATCTAAGTATAAAAGCATTTTTAAAAATTAAAGTTAGATACAAATATATTAGCATATGTTTATGCCATTGTTCTTTGTTTATATATATTATTTTGAAATTGGAGTGGGCTTCTGGTTCATCTACATTCATTTTTATATTTCTAGCCTTCTTTAGGTAAAAGAGAAATACTACACAATGTCCTCCTCCATCTATAATTGCCTGACTGAGATTCTCATTTCTTTCACGGGGCTAAGCGTGAGGTTTGCTGTATTTTATAGGAGTATTAAGGAAGGAAGGCCTCACTATTAAGGTGACATGGGCAGAGATATGAAAAAAGTGAAGGAGCAAGCAATCTTTATGGATATCAAGGAAGAATGTTTTAGGCAGAATAGTAAGTATAGAGGCCCTGAGGCAGGACAGTTCTTGGTATATTTGAGAAACAGTGAGACTACTGTGAGTGTAGTATATTGAGCAAGAGGAGGAGTAGACTTTTGTTCTCCGTGGGGTAATGAGTCACTGCAGGGTTTGACTTGAGAAATGGCATTTGTTTGTTGCTTAAAAGACTCCTTCTGAATATTGTGTTTAGAAAAGACTGTAGGAAGGCAGAGGTGGCTGCATGTGAACTATTATAGTAGGAGGTTATTGCAATAATACAGGAGATATATGATGGTAACCTGGACCAGGGTGGTAGCACTGGAGGTGTGAGAAGTGACAAGAATCTGTTGAAGTCCACAGAATATATTGAGGGGTTAGATGTAGAGAATTAGAGCTTAGAGTTAAGAGTAGAGTAGAGTTAAGAATGAATGATGACTCCAGGAATTTGGGCCTGAAGAATTGGAAGAATGAGAGATGGGAGGTCAGTAAGCCACTGTCATTTCGGGGAAACTGGCAACATGGCAGGAGAAGCAGATTGAGGGTGTGTGGATAAGATCTAGAGTACAGTTTTGACAAGTTAAGTTTGAGATGCTTATTAGACATACAAATGGAAGTGTTGATTTTTCAGTTGGATATGTGTATGGAATTTGGGGGAAATTTCTGAGGTATAGATACAAATTTTGAAAGTCTCAAGGGTACTGATAATATTTAAAGTTAGGAGGTCAGATAATGTCAAGAAGACTGAATAAATTTACTTAGGGAATAAGAATAAAGAGATGAAGTCTCTGGATGTTTAGTAGTGTGAGAAATGAGGGGGAACTAGTTAAAGGTTTTGAAAAAGGACACCTGTGATATAGGAGGAGCACATCTAAGAGAGTGCAGCCCTGAAAGTGGTGTGCAGCTGGCTCCTATCAGCTTGCAAGAGCCTATTACATTTTCAGCAAATTTTCAAGCTTGTTGATAAACACAGCCATTTAAAAATTGTAAGTAAGGCTCGGCTCCTGTAGCTCAGTGAGTAGGGTGCCAGCCACATACACTGGCAGGTTCAAGCCTGGCCCGGGCCTGCTAAAGAACGAAAACTGCAACCCAAAGTAGCCGGGCGTTATGGTAGGCACCTGTAGTCCCAACTACTCAGGAGGCTGAGGCAAGAGAATCGCTTAAGCCCAAGAGTTGGAGGTTGCTGTGAGCTGTGACACCATGGCACTCTACTGAGGGCAATAAAGTGAGACTCTGTCTCAAAAAAAAAAAAATTGTTTGTAAATGTAAATAAATTATCTTAAAGTAAAAATAATAAAACACTCAACGCTTACCATTTTCTCTTTTTTTGTAGAGACAGAGTCTTACTTTATTGCCCTTGGTGGAGTGCCGTGGCGTCACACAGCTCACAGCAACCTCCAACTCCTGGGCTTAGGCAATTCTCTTGCCTCAGCCTCCCAAGTAGCTGGGACTACAGGTGCCCGCCACAATGCCTCAGTTAAGCTGAGGCCGGGTTTGAACCCGCCACCCTTGGTATATGGGGCCGGCGCCCTACTTGATGAGCTACAGGCGCCGCCCAACATTTACCATTTTCTAATTGTGTTCCGTCTTAATACCATTTCTGCTCTTGAGGTTATTTAAATCTTGTATATTTGAATGATGGAAAAGCTGTATAATTTGCTGCTGTGCATCTCTTCCCAGATCTGTGTTCAGGGAGGTCACCTTGGTAGCTTGAGATTGGCCATGGTGGGAATCTTTATACCTCAGAAATAGGAAATGCTACAAATTGGGGCTTGATTAATTATTTTGCTGATGAGAAAGTGATAAATAAAATGTTAATAATGCAAGTGCAGGTTAGAAGTATATTGTGTCTATAACTATAACAATGTAATTAGTATAGAAATTGAAATATTTGTCTACAATTAAAAATTGATGAATAATGTGAGATTTTCACATAAACCATCTGTGTTTTATTTTCATCTTATTCATTAGTGTAACAAAATAACCAACCAACATGCACGTTGGAATGACTCATTTATCAATTATAAAAACAAGTTGGCTGTGATTACAATAATTTGGCAAAAATAACAAAAATACTTTAAACAACCAACTGACTAATGGTGCTTACAATAAAACTTTGTATTATTTTATTATTTGTAGACTAGGTATTACACATCCTCTTATCAGTAAAATTTACAATAAACTCTTGTATAGGGGCACATATTTTCTTTTTTATTTGAACTAGCTGTTAATTATTTGACAGCACATGTCTGCTCAGAAGCCTAGTGAAGAAAGTGTTTTCAGGAGTGCAAAAGTACCAAATGCTACTGCTGGGTAAAATGAGATGATTGAGAATTGACCACTGAATTTAGTAACGTGAGACAAGCGTTATCTTAGTGAAATTATAGAAAAGTCTGATTAGAGTGGTATTAAGAGAGAATGAAAGGAAAGGAAGTGGAGATAGTATTTCAACTAGTTTTGTTGTAAAGGGGAAGAGAAAAATGGGGACAGAAGCTAATTGGAGAGAAATGGAGGGTTAAAGAATGTTTTGATAACCACTAATATTACATTTTATTTGTATGCTGATGGGAATGATTGAATAAAGAAAACAATTGATGATGAAACAATGTCCTTGAGTAGATAAGAGAAGATAGATTCTAGTGCTTAAGTAGAGGAACTTGCCTTAGAACCACAGATATTTTACTCATAGTAAAAGAAGGGAAGGCAGAATGTATGGGTATAGTTAAAGATAAGACAATGATATTACAGTAGGAACATATGAAAGTTGTCTTCTTATTTTCCATGAAATGGGAAGTAACATTATTAGCCGATAATGGCTGTGGAAAAGAACAGTTGGAAAATTAAGGAGAAAGGAGAAAACATGAAATAAAGTACTCGATAATATAAACTATAGTTATAATAACTGGTATTTATTATAACTGATTTTTTTTTTGAGACAGTCTCAATTGGTCACCCTTGGTAGAGTGCAATGGCATCTTAGCTCACAGCAACCTCAAACTCTTGGGTTCAAGTGATCCTCTTGCCTCAGCCTCCCCAGTAGCTGGGACTACAGGTGCTTGCCATAACACCTGACTAGTTTTTATTTAGAGAGGGGTCTTGCTCTGGCTCAGGCTGGTCTTGAACCTGTGAACTCAGGCAATCCACATGCCTCAGCCTCCCAAATGCTGGGATTATAGGCGTGAGCCATTGCCCCCAGCGTTAACTGAGTTTTGAAAGAGGTAAATTGGAAAGGGAAAGGGTCTTTTAAAATTAAAAGGTAATTATCACTGTATGTATGCAAAGGCAGTGCCACTCTGGTGATTTTTTGAAGGATATGTTGTCTTGCCAGTGATGAAGATGTTACTCAAGAATTCATAACATAGTACAGTATGTATTAAGAATACCTAAGGTAGGATGATTTAGAAGAATAGGAGATAAGAATTAATTTTAGCCATTAGAGATGGCTTTATGGAAAAGAGAACATTTGAGTTAGGCTAAAAAAAGGGAAGGTAGGTTTTCAGGAAATTTATTGCTAGATACAGAGCTAAGCATTGTGCATACATTGTCTTATTTAATCCTTAATACCTGTGAGGTAACTAAAGCTGAGAGAGGTTAAGTAACTTGTTAAAGGTCATATACAGCTAGTAGGTAAGATTTGGGTCAGATGTAGATCTAGTTGACAGCAAACTCTTTTCGATAGAGCACACTGATTCGAGGGGGAGACAGTGGGCAGGGAAAGAATATTCTAGTAGAAGGAGCAGAAGGAGCAAAGTACAGAAGTGAGTAAAAGTAGAGAAAGTGTGTATATGTGTGTGTGTGTGTGGAGGGGAGTGGAATGGAAAAGCGAATAATCCAGTATGACTTGGGCACTTTGTGTGTTTGGAGGGGGTAGAGCATATAGTGGGAAGTAGGACCCAAAATATAGGTTGTAAATTGTTCATGAGAAGAAAAAAAATTGATCATGGCTTGGCGCCTGTAGCTCAGTGGCGAGGGCGCTAGCCACGTACACTGGAGCTGGTGGGTTCGAATACAGCCTGGGCCTGCCAAACAACAATGACAGCTGCAACCAAAAAATAGCTGGACATTGTGGCAGGCGCCTATAGTCCCAGCTACTTGGGAGACTGAGGCAAGAGAATCGCTTAAGCCAAAGAGTTGCAGGTAGCTGTGAGCTGTGTTGCCACGGCACTCTACCTAGGGCAACAGGTTGAGACTCTGTCTCAAAAAAAAAAAAAAATTGATCATGAGAGAGTGGTCTCAATGGTCATCTGAAGGAATTTGGATGTATTTTTGCATGAAGTATTAATTTTAAGATAGTTTTTCTGAAAGGAGAGAATTGCATCTAATCCGAACCCCTGGCTAACATTGCATTCTTTGGTTTGTTTCACAGTTGCACATTCTATTGCAAGGTAAGAGAGTGGAAATAAAAGTGGGTTATTGCAATTAGGTGTTGAGTTTAATTATCATTTTTATATGGTAGTTTACAGAATTTATGATTATTTTATTAATTATTTTCTGTCATGAAATTAGGAACACAGCTATAAAATAGTTTAGTTAGCTTACTATTTTACTAAGACAATAAAACAGAATGTTAATTTCATGTTTTCAGATACTGATCGAGCTTTAATATTACTGGAAGAATACTGCAAAAAACTGAGGAAACCAGAGGAGCAGCCATTGAAAAATGCTGTTAAAAAGGTGATGGGTATCTTTAAGAGCAGCTTATTTCAAGCTTTGCTAGGTATGTATTATATTATTTATCATCTTACTGGTCAGAATTGGGCTTAATAGTTTAAATAATGTTGTCAAAAAACCCAATGTTAACTAAGTTTCAAATTGGGATAATTTTCTTTAATTCACAAATAGAAGATCTTTTTAAAGTTTCCCCTTTTCTATGATTAACCTAAAAAAGAATTGCTGTAAAATAGAAGTAAAGGATAAGTTATTAAAAAATATAAATATTGAAAAAAATGTTTCATATAGGAAGAAAAGTTTATACAGAATAAAAACAACTGTGTAGGCTGGGCACGGTGGCTCACACCTGTATTCCTAGCACTCTGGGAAGCTGAGGAAGATGGATAGCTTGAGCTCACAAGTTTAAGACCAGCCTGAGCAAAAGTGAGACACTGTCTCTACTAAAAATACAAAAACGGAGGCAAGAGGATCGCTTGAGCCCAAGAATTAGAGGTGGTTTTGAGCTATGATGCCATAGCGCTCTATCCAGGACAACAGCTTGAGACTCTGTCTCAAACAAAACAAAACACCCGAGTAGTTTGTTTCTGAAAATTGATGATAAATAAGCTAGAGATGGAAGTTACATTACTCTGGAGAAGGAATTGTCTAATACAGAAATGATGGGTCAAATTCACAATTTACTTACAATTAAAGTTCAACAAATTTATGCTTTTACTCTTATGTTTACTTTCTTTCATTTTTTTTTTTTTTTTTTTTGGTAGACAGAGTCTCATTCTGTTGCCCAGGCTAGAGTGCTATGGCATCAGCCTAGCTCATAGCAGCCTCGAACTCCTGGGTTCAAGAAAACCTCCTGCCACCACAGCTCCTGGCTAATTTTTAGTACAGACAGGGTCTTATTCTTGGTCAGGCTAGTCTCCAACTTCTGAGCTCAAGTGATCCTCCTGCCTTTGCCTCCCAGAGTGCTAGGCATGGGCCACCACACCTGGTCTTACTCTCTTCTTAAAAATAAAACAAGTAGTTTTCATCTTTCTTATTTCTCTAAGGAAAGATTATAATTGAGAATTTAAATTTTGTTGATGAAAATCTCAATGTCTTGAGATGCTTGTCAATTTGCTATGAATCTTTTTTTTTGAGACAGTCTCAAGTTGTCACCTTGGGTAGAGTGCCATTGTGTCACAGCTCACAGCAAGCTCAAACTCTTGGGCTTAAGTGATTCTGTTGCCTCAGCCTCCCACGTAGCTGGGACTATCAGCGCTCACCACAATGCCCTGCACTTTTTTTTGTTGTTGTTGTTGCTGCAGTTGTCCTTGTTTTTTGGTGACCCAGGCCAGGTTGGAACGTGCTAGCCTTGATGTATGTGGCCAGCACCCTACCCACTGAGCAACAGGTGCTGCCCAATTTACTTTGAATCTAATCACATAATGTTTAACCTTATGTTTGTTTTCTATATTTTGCTAAAGATTTTGAAGAAAGTCAAGGATATGATTTATGTGTATCTTTGTATACATCTTTTGCATTTATGCAAATAGATAGCTTTTAATTCTTTTTCCAGTATATTTTAGGAGATAAAATGAACTAGCAAAATATATAAATAAATAAATACTTCCCACAATAAAAACAGCCAATTAACTAAACAAACAAAAAAAATCCCAATCAATTATACTATATATTTTATTGGGCTTCACAGTATAAAGCAATATTTTAGCTGGGTACAGTGGCTCATGCCTAGCACTCAGGGAGGCCGAGGTGGGTGGATTTCCTGAGCTCATGAGTTCCAGACCAGCCTGAGCCAGAGACAGGCGCCCATCTCTAAAAATAGCCAGGCATTGTGTCTGGTGCCCAGTAGTCCCAGCTACTTGGGAGGCTGAGGAAAGAGAATCAATTAAGCCCAAGAGTTTGAGGTTGCTGTGAGCTATGATTTCACAGCACTCTACCAAGGGTGACAACAACAATAACAACAAAAGAAATATTTTAGTGTATTAAATATTTTCATTGTTTTTTTGGGTCTGATGATTATTTATATAAAATATAAAAATAGAAATTTATAAAGTTTAATCATGGAAATAAGTTATATAAATATCTATATTTTTTGATAAAACTTCAACTTTATAGTTTGCATATAATTTTAAAAGCCATTAAATTTTGAAAATTTGAAAATCAGTCTATTGAATAAAAGTAGAAGTAAAAAGCTTTATAGGATTATATTCCTTGTGGATTAATTTTTTTAAAAAATATACTATTGTGGTTGGCAAACATTAATGACACAAATAACTGTAATCATCTTATCTAGTATTAAATAAAAACAACTCTAAATGGAGTCTTACTGAATTTAAATAAACCCTATCATTAGAGAATAATGTTTTAGAGAACATTTTTAAACCACAAATTCTCAACTAAAAATTAATAGTGTCATCTAGTTGATCAATTAGTAAAAAGCCATTAACTAAATGGTAGTGTATCTAAATAGACTTGTAGAATATGTTTAGTTAAGACTGGTTAAGTCATTTGAAAACTGTAGTTTTTAGAACTTGATTTAGGAAAGGTATTGTTGGATGACTCAGATCTACTGTATTTTAGCAATGTAATATTTTGATAATGTAACACCATTATCTAGGGAATGAAAAGGTAAATTAGTAACACAGTGAATGATAAATATGTACCTATCTTGGTTTAAAGCTTGTAATGTAGTTTGATTTTTTTCTAATAAAATGAGAGGCAACAATAATCTGTAAAAACTGTTATGTAAGTAATCCCAAAGCTCAGCTTGGAATGGATAGATTTGCTTTGGCTGGTCTTTAAAAGTCATTTTGGGATAAACCAACGTGAAAAGAATGGATCAACATTATACAGTAAAACACAATTTTCTATTGCAGCGGTTCTCAACCTGTGGGTCATGACCCATAGGAACTGTATTAAAGGGTTGCAGCATTAGGAAGGTTGAGAACCACTGTTCTATTGAATTTGATGGCATACACACACACAATTTGATTGCTGATTTATTGTTATCAAACATTTGAGTGGTCTCCCTGTGTATTTTCTTTAAAGACACAAAAGAAGAAAAGCCACGTAGAATTGTTCATCCTGAAGGGGATTTATATCTTTATAAAAGGATAGATAGGGAGCCATTGATAAATAGGGCATTGTTTCTGGTCTTTGATTTGTTTCTGATTAAGCGAACTCTTCCCCCACCCGCCTTTTTTGTTGCAAGTAATGGAAGATAGCAGCTTAACCCATTGTCAGATAGCCAGTACGTTGAAACAATGCCTTGAATGAATCTCAAGTAACTGCAGAAATAGAAAAGAATCATAATACAGGAAAACTAACACAAATGGAGAATAAAAGAAAAATTCGATTATTGCAGAAGGCACTGACTTAGTAAACTAAGTCCTCTACAGACGAAAAACATCACTCTAAAATGAATTCCTTTTGCATTATATCAAATGATGTACCTTTATCTTATATTAAAAAAAAGGAGAATGTTTTAACCGGTAGATCTTTACAGTTGCGTGTACATAACTTACCACTATTCCAGTGCATATAAGCATTTTAAAAATGCATTCTGTGATAACATCATGGAAAGTGATAGCAAAGATATTGTGTCTTTGAATTTTTAAAATATAACTTTAACTATGAAAGTAATATATATTCATTTTGGAAAGTTTTTAAAATGAAAAAATTAAGACAATATAAAATCCAATAGTGAGATACATTGCTTTTATGGTGAACAGCAGGATATCTATTGGATAAGCATGGAGAATGAACTGTTTAATTAATTTTCCTCCTTTATACTTCTTTTTTTTTCTTTTCTTTTTATTTATTTCTTTTTTTTAAAATTAAATCATAGCTGCGTACATTAGTGCAATCAAGGGGTGCAATGTGCTGGCTTCATATACAATCTGAAATGTTTTCATCAAATCATTTAATATACCCTTCATGGCATTTTCTTAGTTATTGTATGAAGAAATTTGTATTCTGTATTTAGTAAGTTTTGCCTGTACCCTTCTAAGATGCACCATAGGTGTGGCCCCACCAATTACCCTCCCTCCACCCCAACCTCCCCCCTCCCCTCCCTTCCCATATTCTTGTGCTATAGTTGGGTTATAGCCTTCATATGAAAACTTTAAATTAGCTTCATAGTAGGGCTGAGTACATTGGATACTTTTTCTTCCATTCTTGAGATACTTTGCTAAGAAGAATATGTTCCAGCTCCATCCATGTAAACATGAAAGAGGTAAAGTCTCTTTAAGGCTGCATAGTATTCCATGGTATACATGTACCACAATTTATTAATCCATTCATGGGTCGATGGGCACTTGGGCTTCTTCCATGACTTAGCAATTATGAATTGGACTGCAATAAACATTCTGGTACAAATATATTTGTTATAATGTGAGTTTTGGTCTTTTGGGTATATACCTAGTAAAGGAATTATAGGATCGAATGGCAGGTCAATTTTTAGATCTCTAAGTATTCTCCAAACATCCTTCCAAAAGGAACGTAGTAGTGTGCATTCCCACCAGCAATGTAGAAGTGTTCCCTTTTCTCCACATCCACACCAACATCTCTGGTTTTGGGATTTTTGTCATGTGGGCTAATCTTACTGGAGTTAGGTGATATGTCAAAGTAGCTTTGATTTGCATTTCTCTGATGATTAAGGCTGGTGAGCATTTTTTCATGTGTCTGGAGGCTGTGTGCCTGTCTTCTTTGGAGAAATTTCTCTTCAAGTCCTTTGCCCACCCCTAGATGGGATCACTTATTCTTTTCTTGCTAATACATTTGAGTTCTCTGTGGATTCTGGTTATTAAACCTTTGTCAGAGGCATAACTTGCAAATATTTTCTCCCATTCTGAGGGCTGTCTGCTTGCTATACTTACTATGTTCTTGGTTGAATGGAAGCTTTTTAGTTTGATCAGTAGTGTATTTTTGATACTGCTTCAATTGCCTGGGGAGTCCTCCTCATAAAATATTCACCCAAGCCAATTCCTTCAAGAGTTTCCTCTGCACTTTCTTCTAATATTTTGATAGTTTCATGTCTTAAGTTTAAATCTTTAATCCAGTGATAGTCTACCTTAGTTAATGGTGAGAGGTGTGGGTCCAGTTTTAGTCTTCTACAGGTTGCCAGCCAGTTCATCCAGCACCATTTGTTAAATAGGGAGTCTTTTCCCCACTGAATATTTTTAATTGGCTTGTCAAAGATCAAGTAACGGTAAGAAGCTGGACTCATCTCTTGGTTCTCTATTCTGTTCCACACACCTACCTCTCTGTTTTTGTGCCAGTACCATGCTTCTTTTTGGAGGATCTATCCAACACTGCTAAAGGAGTATTAAAATCTCCAACTACTATGGAGCTGGAGGAAATCAAGTTGTTCAGTTCTATTAGAGTTTTTCTTGTAAATTGAGGTGCATTCTGGTTGGGTGCATAAATATTAATAATTGAAATCTCATCATATTGAGTAGTACCTTTAACAAATATGAAATGTCTGTCTTTATCTTTCTTTACTTTGGTTGGTTTAAAGCCTATTGTATCTGCACATAAAACTGCAACACCTGCTTTTCTCTGTTTTCCATTTGCCTGGAATATAGATGACCATCCCTTCACCTTGAGTCTAAATTTGTCTTTTAAGGTAAGATGAGATTCTTGTATGCAGCAGATGTCTGGCCTGAGTTTTTGTATCCAGTCAGCCAACCTATGCCTCTTTAGAGGACAATTTAAACCATTCACATTAATTGAAAATAATGATAAATCTTTAGAAAGTCCAGTGGACATTTTTAATCTTTTCATCACTGTGGGAGTTGAAATTTGA